>JBBPBX010006270.1:28903-61642 GCA_038048925.1 Garcialebias charrua
TTTTGCTTCTCGCGGACATTGAGTCGCTTATTTGTGCTTGTTTTGAAGGAGCTGATCGCTTCTTTCGGTCTAGAGATCTGGCAACCCTGCCTTCCGGTCAACGCTCACAAGACGTGTACATTCACTGGAGCTATTCACAAAAGTACGTCTTCCAAATTGGTAATCCACTCTCTGCTTATCGTTTCTCTACACGACGTCACTCTGTATGCTTTGTTAAGCGAATCCGATGTGAGCTGTCTACCGTTACAAAGTTATAAAATATCCGCTGTTGGACAGCCTATGCTATGCTAACGGAAGGTCCCACTGCAATTTCCAAATTTCCAGTTTGTTTAAGTGTTATAACCTAAAATTATTGAGATAGAATGTCATAATCCTTTTTGATCAATCCTTCCAACCGTGAAGGTTCATTCGGCGCTAATCAATTTGTCTCGAACTGTCCGCAAATATTTTATTTGTTTATTCAAAAAACTGTGCAATCTTGAGGCCTTCTAGCCTGGTTAAAATCAGACCCTCGTTCAGAGCTGAGCTGAAGTTCTATTTTTCATTTCACCCACATTCACACTGTAGAAAATAATCTAATCCTGTTATAATGGAGAAGTGTAAACTGTTTTAATATAATGTTTATTCTGTGTTTCAGGGCACCAGCCCCAACTGCTGAGGAGGTGAAGACTACGTTTGTTACTCCATTTAACAACTGTATCTAAATAAACTTTGTTCTAACCTCAATGCCTCAATGTTTGTTTCATATTTAATCTTCATATAGGTTGTGAAAAGTTTAAGAAGCTAAAAATACAGTAGTTATTATTTTCCTCCCTCTATTTTTTAATTGTGCATGTCTTCAGTGCTGAGTCCTTTTAATTAAACTTTTCTTTTCAAGTTTACTTATATATATGTTTTTTTTTTGTTTTTTTAGAGATATGTATGGGAACAATTAAATAAATAACAAGTAGGACAGTGCTTTTATTGAGGCAAGAAGAAAATGTTGTGATGTATCAAAGGTATTAAACTTAATGATTTCTGTATATAGCCTGTTTCAGCTTTTTCAGCTAATTCTACATTTTTTAATCCAACTTTTTTCAGCCCAATTTAGCAAGAGCATGCTCTTGTTTTAGCTATTGTTCAGCTGGTTTTAGCCAATTAAAGCTTTTTCAGATGATTACCACTTTACTGTATTTTGCTTATTTTTCCTTATTTCAGATTTTTATTTTATTTTTTTAAATTCCTGGTTGTTTCAGATATTTTGTATTATGCTTCTTTGGACTTATTTCTGCTAGTTTCAGATTTCAGATTGCTTCTCATAAACATAAAAAATACCATACTCACCAGCTGCAGTTTTTGCTTCTCCAACCTGTCTTTCTCTTTCCGGATTTTAAGTATTTGTTCCCACATTAGGTTTATAGTGCTATTTTTCTGAGTGCTGATCTAGTTCTTTTAACCTTTTTAAAAGTAGTTTTTATTTTTTTTATTTTTCTTTTTTTTATCCTGAACTGACAAAGACATTGCATTTTTTATGATTTTAATCTGCTCGGTCAGTGTTTTAAGCAAGGTTTTCTCAAGTTTTTATTTTGCTGAAACTCTCCTCCATGTCACACACACACCAAGCCTATTAATCTTTATTGATACTGGAACAACCGGAACTTTTTTCTTGTAATTCATTCACGTAGTTGGCCTTATAGTTCTTGACAAAAGACAAACATCAAACATGAAAGACAATGGACAGGCCAACTTTTGCACTTCATTCACGCGAGACTCTGACACCAGAAAACTTCAGCAATGAAAAAAAAAAAATTTTTAGAACCTTTTGAGTGTAAAATAAGATTGGTATGTGTGTTGACTCCTCACAGGGCAAGAAACCTCATTATTTTAGAACATAAAAAAGGATTTAGTATTCTGTGACTAATTTTATTCTATTTTTAACTGGTCCAGGTTTGGAACTGTATTGGATTACTTTATCAGCGAAAGTCAGCGCGTTTTCTTCAATTTTTCACCCAGTCCCACACTTTACTTATTTTATTTATTTGTGGGTTTGGTTTCAATACCTTTATTCCTAGTATATTATAACGAATTTTACGCATGGTAATATACAATACACCACCTCACCAGATTCCGCCTCTACTCATCATAAATCAAATTATAAGTGGATGGAAATGTGAACTTTTCAATTAATGGTTGTGTAAATAGTTTTTTTCTGAAAGGAACAAACAAAGAAGAAATAATGAATTTAGTAAACAAATTTTCAGGCAAGAGATCTAAAGACTGTGCAGACATGGATATGATGTTTGTGAAAGAGATAATGAGTCATGTTATTGTCCCTTTTACATATATATGTAATTTATCTTTCTCAACAGGAACATTCCCAGACAGAATGAAAGTAGCTAAGGTTGTTCCACTCTTCAAAAATGGTGATAAATGTGCATTTACTAACTACAGACCAATTTCCTTGTTGCCACAGTTTTCAAAGATTCTAGAAAAATTATTTGTTTATAGATTGGACAAATTTGTTGATGGGCAAAATATTTTAAGTGAGAGTCAGTATGGGTTTAGAGCAAAGAAGTCTACATCTATGGCTCTCATGGAGTTTATGGAAGAAATGACTACAGCTGTCGATAACAAACAATATGGTATAAGTATATTTGTCGATTTAAAAAAGGCTTTCGATACAATAGATCACACCATTCTCCTTGAGAAACTGAATGTGTATGGCATTAGAGGACCAGCGCTGCAGTGGGTACATAGTTATTTGAAAGATAGGAAGCAGTTCGTACAGATTGATGATGTAAAATCTGATTATTGTAATATCACCTGTGGAGTTCCCCAAGGCTCTGTACTAGGACCTAAGTTGTTTATTTTATATGTTAATGATTTGGTTAATGTATCTGGACTCCTCAAATGTATCCTCTTTGCAGATGATACTACTTTATTTTGTTTAGGTGAGGATATGAATCAGATGTTGGAATTGATGAAGAAAGAGTTTGTCAAAATACAGACTTGGTTTAAACTAAACAAATTATCATTAAATCTAGAAAAGACTCATTATATGATATTTGGAAATAAAAAGAAATCTGCAGATGTCAAATTTACAATTGAGGATGGAGAAATCTGTAGAGTGAGTGAGGTCAAGTTTTTGGGTGTTGTCATTGATGACAAAATAACTTGGAAAAAACATATAGACTCTGTAAAAATGAAAATTTCGAAATCCATTGCTGTACTGTATAAGGTTAGGGACCTATTGAATGACAAAGCGTTGTATCTGTTGTATAACACCATCATTGTTCCACATTTAATTTATTGCATTAATGTTTGGGGAAAAGCATGTAAAACTATTATAAAACCTATTTTTATTTTACAGAAAAGAGCCATAAGGATTATTGCAAGAAAACATTACTGTCATCCATCTAGTATATTATTTTTTCAATTGAAATTACTGATGTTCCATGATTTAGTAGATTACCATATTTTAATGATGATGTATAAAGCTCATAACAATGCACTACCCTTAAATATTCAGAGACATTTTGTTAAAAGATCAAGCTGTTACAACCTAAAGGGAACTGATGTATTTGTAAAGACACAATACAGAACTAGTTTGAAGGGACGGTCTACCTCAGTCCAGGGAGTTGGATTGTGGAATGACTTAGAGTGTGATATAAAAAAAGCAATGTCAATGTTTGTATTTAAAAAAATGATAAAGAGTGAATTATTGAAGAAATATGTATGAAGTAGTTCAATGTGTAATATCTCGAAATTTGAAAATTGAGATGTGTTATTCATTTTTTTCATTATTACTTAAATATAATTATTGTTTGAAATGATTTTTTTTATTCTAAAAAGGGGCAGACAAAATAAGATATTTTCTTCTTCTGCCACCTTTCATTTTATATTTTCTTTTTTATACAAGAAACATGTTTGTTGTGTATTCTTTTTTTATAAAATGAATAAATAAATAAATGAAATGAAATGAAGTAGATTTAATTGACACTGTTTTATAGTTAGCCACAAAACCTAACGAGACAACAATAAACTCAGTCTAGGGTTACAGGAGTGACGGCAAATATTTATTCTAAAACCCCACTCCCCCTCAACCAAATGGACCCGTCGGACCACTGGGGACGCGACCACTGCGTGTTTTACTCTGGAATCTGGAGTATTGGCTAGAAACTTATAATTCTACTTTTAATTTCAACGTTCCTTTTTTTCTTTCACACGTATTAACCCTGGAGTCCAAACACACTGAGTAAAATTTGCCTATAAATGTCCAATTTCAGATTTTTGTTGAAACAGGCAATCTGCTTACCTCTTATTGTTGTGTAGACCGGTCACTGATCAGTGCTCTGGACTCGCGCTAGTCCCTTCCTGTCCGCGTGCAACCAATCTCGGTGGGACCTCCAAATTGTTGGCGTTGCTTTCTTACTCGCCCCAAATTCGTTGTTTGGTTTCACTTTGGATCAAAAAAGGAGAGATACGCTGAAGACACGACAAACGCACATAATTTAAAGTTCCAAAAACCAGTTTAATTAATCATAAGTTTAAAAAGTCACAGAATACATTTGTTCTATTTCAAAAAGCCATTATATATGAACACAAGTGGGTAGGCAGAGAATGAGAGAGTGAGATAGGGAGAAAGAAGTAAGAGAGAGAGAAAAAGAGAGAGAAAGAGACACATTGAAATGCGCATTTCAATGGAGACCCCGCATACGACCTGATGGGCTGTTTTTCCCCGTGGCCTGCTCCTTGCGTTGACTGATGGAGGAGGAAAAACTCATGGTTTTATTCTTTTGTAGGGCGTTGCCTACCTTAACCAATAAGAGAAGTTTCTGCTTTAAAGACTGTTGCCCTCCTTTACTGCCAGAAAGCCCCTCAGGGGGGTTTCAGCTTACTCTGGTCTTCACAGGCCTCAGTGGGGGAAGGGCACGACACATTGCTGACTACATTATTGCTGAGTACTTATAACACACACACACACACTAGTAGTCCACTAAATGACCAATTAGTGTAACTGGACATTAAATTACATTAAAGATCATACACTACACACATAGATTTAGAGCTGTTCTTGTTACTTTCTAACTGAACAAACATGCAGGGCAAGAGTGAGTGGCTTTCAGGGGACTTTTCAGTGGATTCCTTCACAGCCATATATCTGCAAGTCATAAAACTGACCGACAGAGAGGCGCCAGGCCTTCTCTTCTCCCCTAAGCCAATCAGAGGACTGGACAGATCCAAACTGAGCACTTCTTCAGAACCAGAACCTCGCCAAGACAAATCTGTGTACATGCTCACAATCCTGTCTTTTTAGTAAATCTTTTTCATTCTACAAGAGAGACTGATCATTTGAACACCGTGTGAAAACTCCTTCAAGATAAATAAAAACACAAAGACAAAAATATTTTTTATTTCATAACAGTAGCCAACTTCTTGTCTATGTTAACAATCTCCTGGTAGCCTCACCCACCAGAGAAGCATGCAGACTTGACACACTCACACTGCTATGATACTTAGCAGAAACAGGAAACAAAGTTAGCAAACACAAAATACAATGGGTCAAAACTGAAGTCAACTATTTGGGTCACACAATGTCAGTTGCTGGAAAACAAATACAGCAGAAAAGAAAGCAGACTATTGCTGACGCCCCAAGACCTGAAACAAAGAAGCAAATGATGTCATTTCTTGGACTCTGCAATTATTGTCGATCCTACATTCCTCATTATGCATAAATGACTCATCCTTTGCTTGGTCTGATCTATGACACACCCATGGCTTTGAAAGACAAAATCACTTGGACTGAGCAGACTGAACAAGCTTTTCAAGCACTGAAACAACAGCTTATAAAAACAACATCATTGATATTACCTGACTACTCTAAACCTTTTACACTCACTGTTGACTGTAGAAATAGTTTCATGACTTCGGTTCTATTACAAAAGCATGGGGGAAAACTTAAACCTCTGGCTTTCTATTCAAAGAGGTTGGACCCAGTGGCATAGGCCCTTCCCCCTTGTATGCAAGCTGTTTGTGCAACAGCATTGGCCGTTCAGGTGTCAGCTGATGTGATCCTTTTCCATGACACCAATCTCCTTGTTCCTCATGTAGTTGATGTCTTGTTATTGCAAAGTAAAATAAACATTTTATCACCTGCTCGCCACCTGTCTTATACAGCTACATTACTCTCTCAACCATACATTCACATCAAACGTTACACTGTTCTGAACCTGGCTACACTTGTGCCAAATACATCTGATGGGACTCCACACAACTTTCTAGAAGCCACAGAACAGGTTCACCTTCCACGCTCTGATTTATCAGACACACCCTTAACTACTGGTTTAGCTTGGTTTGTGGATGGATCATGTTCAAAAACCGAGACAGGTCATACTCAGATAGGATATGCAATTGTACAGCTAGACATCATCATAGAAGCAAAACAATTGACCAAATACCATTCTGCTCAAGCAACAGAGATAATTACGTTAACACGTGCCTGTCAGCTTGTTAAGAATAAGGAAGTGACTATTTACACAGATAGTCAGTATGCCTTCTCAAACTGCTAACTGAACTTTTAAGCTCAATCTTGAAGCCAAAGAAGGTGTCAGTGTGCAAATGTGTTGCACACACAAAAGAAACAGACTATGTTTCAAATGGTAACAGACTAGCTTATTTAGTAGCTAAAGATGCAGCCAAAGGCAATTATGGCTCCAGTTACCTAATGACAACACTTAAAGATGATATGATTAAAAAAACAGTTATTTTGGACATGCAGAAAGCTGCACCAAAGCAGGAGAAGCATATGTGGGAAACAAAAGGGGCATAGCAGAACAATGAAGGTTTATATCATGTTAACAATAATCCTATTTTTTAAAAGGTTTTTGTAAAACTTGTCCGACTTGTATCAGACACAACCCCCAAAGGAATATGAGACGTAAAAGAGGCTCTTTCCCAACACCTAACTATCCATTTCAGAGATGTCACATGGATTTCATTGAACTAACACCTAGTGGTCCTTACAGGTACTACCTTGTAATGATTGATGTATTTTCTAAATGGACAGAAATTGTCTCCTCTCGACATCGAGAGGAGCCAGTTGAGGTGGCTCGGACATCTGGTTAGGATGCCTCCTGGACGCCTCCCTGGTGAGGTGTTCCGGGCATGTCCCACCGGGAGGAGACCCAGAGGAAGACCCAGGACACGCTGGAGGGACTATGTTTCTCGGCTGGCCTGGGAACGCCTTGGGATTCCCCCAGAGGAGCTGCTCCAAGTGGCTGGGGAGAGGGAAGTCTGGGCCTCCCTACTTAGGCTGCTACCCCGCGACCCGACCCCGGATAAGCGGAAGAAAATGGATGGATGGATGGACAGAAATTGTTCCTTCTAAACATGCAGATGCACTCACAATAGCCAAAGCCATCTGCAAAAATATTATTCCTGTACATGGAATCCCTGAAACCATATACAGTGATAATGGACCACATTTTGTTAACCAAGTAATACAAGACATGGCTACATATCTAGGCCTGACTCTGAAGAACCATTGTGCCTACCATCCCCAAAGTGCTGGACTGGTTGAAAGGACAAATGGAACTATGAAAAGCAGATTGAGAAAGTGCATGGACACCACAAAACGTCCATGGCCAGAATGTCTAGATTTAGTGAAATTGTACATGAGAATCACACCTACTTCAAATGGCTTGACCCCTTTTGAAATCATCCATGGCAGGCCATACAGAACACCTCTTTTTTCACCAGACCTGCAGAAAGCAGATGATGAACAAACATTAGCAGACTATATGATAAAGACACTCAAAGAGAAAGAAGTTTTTAGAACAAATTTACTACCTTCTGATTCTCTATTTCCACATGACGTGACAGCAGTAAAACCTAGCGATTGGATCTTCTTACTATTGCCCATTTAAGTGCAAGCAGCTCGAGTTTCATGCTGCTATAGTTTTTATCATTTCGCTCTGCATTTCTCAGCCGTCTACTTGCATATGCAATGACCCGTTTCTTGTCACCTTGCTGCTGACACAAGACAGCTCCTAAACCCTGACCACTAGCATCAGTTTCCAAAATGAAAGGACAAGTGAAGTCTGCATAACCCAAAATCGGAGCAGTCACAAGCTTTTCTTTCAATGTGTCAAATGCAATTTGACTGTTGGTGTCCCATAATGCACTTAGTTTTTGACTAGCTTTGGCTGTAGTAGCAGCTCCTCGACACTGATTCACTAGGTCATGTAGTGGGGCTGCGATCTTTGAAAAGCCCTCAACATACCTTCTGTAGTAACTACATAGGCCTAGAAATGATTGGAGTTCCTTAACGGTGCCAGGCACCGGCCATTCCTTGACTGCTGCCACCTTGGAGGGATCAGTTGCGATACCCTCTGCAGAAATTTGGTGTCCAAGGAATTTTACTTCCTTCTGCAAAAAGTGACATTTTTCCCACTTCACTTTTAATCCAGTGTCTCTCAAACGTTTAAAAACTAGATCCAGCCGTTCCAAATGAGACTCAAAGCTTGGGGAGTATACTAAAATGTCATCCAGATAGACTAACATGATGTCGAATATCAGGTCACTCATAGTTGCTTGCATCAATCTTTGAAATGTTGCAGGCCCGTTACACACCCCCATGGGCATGCGTACATACTCAAACAGCCCAAAAGGCGTGGTGAAAGCCGTCTTATGTCTGTCTCGATCATCCATGGCTACTTGGTGATACCCACTGGCAAGGTCAACTGTGGAAAAGTATTTAGCACCTTTTAGCGCATCAAAACTCTCATCAATACGAGGCAATGGAAATGCGTCTTTCTTAGTTTTTAGATTTAGCTTCCTGTAGTCTACACATAAGCGTATACTGCCGTCACCTTTGCGGACTACCACAACTGGTGAGGCGTAAGCGCTTTCACTCTCCTGTATGATTCCTTTTTTCAACAGTTTAGAGATATGCTCTTGTACTTCCTGGTATTGGTTAGGAGGTATACGACGATATGGCTGTGTGACAGGTACGTCATCCGCCAGCTTGATCTCATGTTTCACCTTATCTGTGTGACCCAGATTCTCCTCATCATCTGCAAAAACATCAATGTAGCTGGACAGCAATGAGCAGAGAGCGACACGCTCTTCCTCTGCGCCCCCCATGTCAAGTCTTTCCAAAATGGCTTGCACCTTACTGTCAGTTTGCACCATGTTAGGGTCAACTGAAACCTGTTCAACACCGGCAGAGATGCGTTGAAACTTTACTTGGCATGTCTGCTCACTCTCCGCAGGATCAACCTTTGAGATCATGCCTAGCCGTGTTCGGGGGCCTAACCACACTTCCTCGGCGGAGAAGTTAACCACCTGGAGCGGAAGAACATGGCTGGTCCTTGTGACAAGTGTTGGGATAACTGCTAATCCAGATGGTAGAGGAGTGGTCACTGGTTCGATGATCAACTGAGAGGCTGCATCTAAGGTTTTAGTGTGACCTTTTACAAACACAGTGGACATCGAGGATGCAGGGATGCGTACTTTGTTTCTTCCTGCAACCCGAACTACTGCCTTTCTCTCAATGCAACCGATCTGTACCTGTTGGAAAGCTGTCCTCCACCCAGAGTCCAAGGATCCACCCAAAGTGTTGTCAAACTCTGTTGTGACTAGCTGTCTGCATCTGTGAATGACATTCATACCGATTATGCATTCTTCAGAAACAACAGGGTTCAGTGACGGCTTCAGGACCAAGAAACCACAATTTGGGATCTTTAAACTCATCGTCTCAATTTCCAGTTCAATATATCCCTGATAACGGGTCATTGCATATGCAAGTAGACGGCTGAGAAATGCAGAGCGAAATGATAAAAACTATAGCAGCATGAAACTCGAGCTGCTTGCACTTAAATGGGCAATAGTAGAGAAGTTTCGGGGGTACTTACTGGGCTCTAAATTCTCTGTGGTATCAGACAACAATCCCTTATGTCATCTAAAAAGTGCAAAACTTGGGGCTATTGAACAGAGATGGGTAGCACAGTTAGCTGCCTTCGACTTTGATGTGCAGTACCGGCCAGGTCGGTGTAACGCCGCCGCTGATGCACTGTCACGACACCCGTTAGCAGGGGAGCCAGAACCAACTGATGATGAGGAGTTTGATGATTGCATTGCAATTTGCAATTTGATTTGTAGAGGCACTGCCCTTGAGCCCGAGCTGGTTACAGCTGGGGTCCAATGTTGTCAGGTAAACCAGATTAGGGCTGCAGAAACTGATAAATCCAATTCACATGCTAAAGAGGCTACACCAACTCTTCCCGGTTACTCCAAGGAAGAGCTGCGGACATTTCAGTGTCAAGATCCAGTGATAAATGTTCTAAAACAGTTTGTGGATCGGGGTAGCCCGCCAAGTTCACAAGAAAGGAAGAATCTTCCTGGTGCTGCCAAATCATTGTGGAAACAATGGAAACACATTCAGATACGTGATGGGTTGGTGTACAGAGTGGTGAAGGATGATCGTGTTGGAGAGTGCTTTCAGTTGTTTGTTCCAGGTTGTTTACAAGCAGCTGTGCTGAAGAGTGTCCATGACTCTATGGGACATCAGGGAATAGAGAGGACATTACAGTTGTTGAGACAGAGAGCATTCTGGGTAGGGATGCATAACGATGTTGAGCGATGGGTTAAGAATAGGCATGTAACGGTTGTAATGGGTTTACCGAACCGTTCCGGTACACCACGTTCGGTTCGGTCCACCTGCGTACCGTTTCGGTTATTTTTTCACTCATTAAACGTTCTTAACAGGGGAATATATGCACCGCGGAACAAAATTTCCTGGGCGCGTTTCAGCACGGACCTATTTTCGCGTGGCACGCGCAGCATTTAGCCGTTAGCATCTCGTGCGGTCTCCTGTTTTTGAACGTTATAACTTTCTTTTTAAAAGACGAGCGCACGCGCAGCTTGTGTGGACTTTGTTTCATGAAGACTCTGCAGCAACTGAGTGCGTGACGCAGCAGCAACACGTCACGTGAACGCACTGGAAACTGTCATCTGAACGTGAACAGCAGCTGTATTAAAACTTCATCCGAACGTGAACAACAGCTGTATTAAAACTTCATCCGAACGTGAACAGCAGCTGTATTAAAACTTCATCCGAACGTGACCGAAGAGCTGCATTAAAACTCCTTCATCAGGTAATCACAGCGGTCCAGAGCAATAACACAAGCTGTAGCCTATGAGTTTTTAAATCTCTGAATCTGTCTGAACGTTGTTATATGCGCAGGCTTTAAAGTTACTGAGCGTCACTATGAGACATTCATCACGTCAACACTTCAAAAAGTTCAGCTCTTTATGAAAAAACTAACTGATGTTGTCAACAACAAGCCCTGGACCAGATTAAAGCCCTGCCTGCCATGATGAAGAGTGAGAGATTCAATTGTTCAAGAGGTATTGTTTTATTATCTAAATAATCTTTTTTTTAAATCATAATCTTATTAACTTGTTTTTTTTAATCTCTTTTGTTTTTTATTTCCAGTCTGTGACAGAGGTAAATCCACCTGCAGCTAAGTGATGACTGAACTGAACTCTGAACTGTTCCCACAGTCCCACCTGTCCCACCAAGAAGAAGTTGTGAGTAATGAGGACAAATACAGCCACACTGCTGCTACTGAACAAAAACTTGATTAGTTAGATTGTAAACAGTCTGTTGCTGCTTATTGTTCTGGTTCTGACTGTTATTGCATTTATTAAGATTTTTATTATTGTTAGTATAGTTTATTTATTGTAGAGTGCTGTTTATTTAAAATCAGAGTCAGAGAGTCTTTATTGTCATTTGCACCGCATGTGGTACATGTGATGAAAACGAGATTATGTACACGGGGTCCCAGTTACATCCAACAACAAATGCAAGAGAAAAACAGTAATAACATCTAGAATTAACTAAGAAAAACATCAACTAGTAATACACTAAGCCCTAATATAGTGGAAAAACATCATTATAAACAGCAGCACGAACATGAGTCTGTATGAGCAGATGGTCACAGATGAACACAGCAACAAGAAAAACAGATCAGCATCAGCATGATGTGATATTTTGCAGTGTTTATTTTTATTTTATTTTTATTTATTCATTCATGAGTCTAACAGCCTCAGGGTAGAAGCTGTTCCTCAGTCTAGTGGTTCTACATTTGATGCTCCTCAACCTCCGTCCTGAGGGGAGTGGGGCAAAGAGTGTGTGTGCTGGGTGAGTGAGGTCTTTCATGATGCAGGTGGCTCTTTTCCTGCATCTGGAGGTGTAAATGTCTGTGATGGTGGGGAGACTGACTCCGACAGACCTCTGTGCAGCCTTCACCACTCTCTGTAGAGCTTTCCTCTCTGCAACTGTGCAGCCTCCATGCCACACGTTGATGCTGGAGCACAGGATGCTCTCCACTGCACACCTGTAGAACGAGGTGAGAACTGGGCTGCTCAGACCAGCACGTCTCAGCCGTCTGAGGAAGTAGTCTTTGATGACCTTTCTTGATCAGGCTGGTGGTGTTGTTGGTCATCCAAATGGGTCACTTTTATTTATTACTACAATACAATACAAACATATTTTTGGCACATTTTCAAAATAAACATTTTGTAAGTCTTTATTTTGTAAAAAAAAAAATTAAAAAATTTGTACCGAAAAAAAACGAAAATAAACCGAACCGAGCTCTCCTTGTAGTTGAACCGAACCGAAATGTGATTTTAGCGTACCGTTACACCCCTAAAATTTAGCCTACGATAGGGATCTGTCTTCTACCGGCTAACCGCAAAAAATCACAGTTGTCCGATTTAATCTTTACTTTTTTTAGTTTAAGTACATAAGTGGTGTTGGAAGTGTACAATCAGAGTTGTCAGAGATAATCAATACTTTTTTTGTGTTGAAAACTGTGCGTAAGTGGTGTTAAAGTCTTTTCTTCGAGTGCTAAGTAGCGAAGCTACAGGCTAACTTTGTCTGGCGGCCATCGGACGCATGCGCAGAACGCTGTGTTCCGTCGAAATTTATTTATTTTTGTCGAAAGTTAAAGTAAGCGTTGGTCAGCTTTAAATCAGAGTTGTCAGATTTAATCTTTACTTTTTTTTTGTTTAAAACTGTGCGTAAGTGGTGTTAAAAGTCTTTTCTTCGAGCGCTAAGTTGCGAAGCTATAAGCTAACTTCGTCCGGCTTGCCGTAGTTTTGCCATCGGACGCATGCGCAAAACGCTGGGTTCTGTTGAAAGTATTTTTTTGTGTGTAAAGTTAAAGTAAGCGTTGGTCAGCTTTAGAGAAACCTGCCATCTGATCTGTGAACAGAACGCTGTGTTGTGTGATTTTACTGCGAGGACCTCTGGTCAAAGCCACAGAGGAAACTGGTTGCCTTGTCAGCTCTCCTTAAAGCTGAAGGAGACGCCCTCTAGAGGGTTGGAGGCTGAAGTGTTTTCAGTGTAAAATGCTGCTCGTTATTGGAAACTGTTAAGAGTTAACAACATGTATTCTTTAGTTTAAAACTTATGGCTAAAACTACACAAGATATATTTTGCACTGTTTTGCACTACAAGAAAGAAGCCTAATGCTTGAGTTGTTAATTATTTAAAAACTCTCTGGACCTAGTAGTGAAATTTTCTTAATAGAGATTATTTTGTGGTATAGCAGTTTTCAAAATAAATTATGGCAAAAGGACACCCTATGCTTTTTTAAATTTCTATTGCAAGTTTTATACCAAAAACATATTGCGATATATATCGTTATCGCCACCCTTCACAATTCATATCGTGATATGAATTTTAGGCCATATCGCACATTCCTACAGAGAAATATTGAATTGATTCATAATGATGAAGAATATGATGATTTTATTAATATGAAGTTTTCGTTGTTAGAATTAAATAAAGCAATGAAGAATTCTAATAAATCAACTCCTGGTAATGATCAAATTACTTGTAGTATGTTAAACAAATCTTGGTGATGTGAGTAGAAAAGAATACTAAAATTGTTTAATAAGGTGTAGGAGGAAGGGATATTACCTGATAAATGGAAAGGAGCGATTATTTTTCCTATTTGTAAACCTGGTAAAGATCCTAATTCTCCTGAAAGCTATAGACCAATAGCTTGAACAGCATGTTTGGGTAAAATTATGGAAAAAATAGTAAATACTCGATTAATTTACTTGTTAGAATCTAAGGAGAAAATTAAAGCTTATCAATTTGGATTTAGAAAAGGCAAAAGTACAATAGATCCTGCAATATGTCTGGAGCATGAAATTAGACAGGCCCATACTGTATTAACAAAGAGAGTGTGATATCAGTCTTCTTGGATGTGGAAAAGGCTTATGACATGTTGTGGAAAGAAGGGCTTTTGATTAAAATGAAACAGATAGGTATCCACCTTATTCTTGGGGGTGTCACTGTAGAAGCGATAATGTGCCGTACTTCCGTTTGACCCCGGAAGTAGAATTTTTGCATTGGCTCCTCGTTGTTTGCTTGCTAATCTGCGCGCATCGTAGAAGTTCTGTTAAAGTTCTGTTTTCTGTTATTTTGAGCTAATATTGTCACGAAGATGTCTTGAGGAGCTCGGGTACCTGTTGCGCTGTTCGTGGCTGTACGAATAATCAGACGAAGCTGAATTTGTGGCTGCAACTAGTGTGTGTTGAACAGGCTCCGATAAGAAAAACCCGCATCCTTCTTTGTGGCTGGACTACGAGAAACCACCTGAAAAAAGACTCTGTATCCTCCAGAGGATCGAGAACACCAGGTATGATTTAAGAGACAGCTTTTAGTGTTATGATTTTATGTAGTCAGTGATTAAATTATACTAATATTTTCGTTCATAACTGGCAAATAAACACACGCACCTATATGTATGCTGTGTGTGCGTTTATTTATACATATCTATCTATATATCTATATATATAATATAGGTGTGTGTTTTAATATATATATATATATATATATATATATATATATATATATAATATAGGTGTGTGTGTGTGTGTGTTCATAAATGAACCCTAATGTTTGTATAATGTACTTTTACTTTCAGATGGGCTTGATGAGAGTGTGGAGCTGCTCAACACCACCAGTCACATGCAGCATGACTGTTGGAATGTGGATTGACATAATGTCAGAACAAACCAACAATCTTATTCTATGGTTGCCCCGTGAAACAATTAAAGCAACATGTTTTGCAGAAAGCTAAAAACTTGGACTCCAGAAGTGAATCATACATGCAAATAACACTGTGAAATATTTATTGGCTGTTTCTCCCTCTGGAATAATCATGTTTATTTCAGATGCTTATGGTGGTAAATGCAGTGACAGGTATATAACACAGAACTCTGGGTTTCTGGACTATCTGCGTGCTGGAGATCAGGTGATGGGTGATCGTGGTTTCACAGTGAGGGACCTGCTGCAAGAGCTATGGTGTCAATTTAATCATTCCAGCATTCACACGCAAAGGATGCCAGCTTATTTCAAGTGAGAAGTGAGAAGACATTAAATGTAAACATTTTTCTCAAACATGTACAGTACTGGTGTACTTACTGTAAACGTAACACAACTCTTAACATGTTTTTTTAAAGGATATGTTAACTATATTACATTAGAAAAGTATTTGCTAAAATGATTAATTTGTTATGTACAATAGTTGACTGTTAACCTTCTTACAAGGTTAGTTTTTTGTGTGCACTATATCAGTTAATTTTGGATTAAACTACTGTTTCTATCTAAATGTCACTTTTGTCATTATCAAGTTTTTAAAGATCGTTTCCTGTCTATTTCATTATTTGTTTTCATTTACTGTATTTTATTAAAAGTTCTCAAGGTGCTTCATTTGTGAATCAGTAAAGTCTTTGTCAAAAGAAATGTCAAGCTCCAGGTGCTCAGTTGGTGTCCAGATAAACATCTTGCAGCTCAAAAGTCCAAAGCAACATCATTGTTAGCTGGACCTGGTGATGTGGAGTTTTAATGCTTAGACTGGGCTTTATGTTTGTTTAAATAAAGTGTCCCACCTCTCTTAACATAACAGGACCAACCTTGTTACTGTGAAGATACTAATAAGCTTCAGAGCTTTTCAGATTGCTCATCGCTTCGCCATCTGAAGCAACAGAGTCAACAAAGTAGCTAAGTATGCTAGTAGCTAAACATGCTAGTGCACGTTATTTTCGGCCACTTCTTCAAGTCGTCCTCCCACCCCTCAACAGCTGTAGATAGCGGTAAAACAATATCTCTACATTTGAGTTGTGATCGTTTGTGTTCCCACATATTTTATGACCTAAAACCTCTGACGAAAACCGGTTAGCGCGTTGCTAGCGTGTAACAAAAGTGCCGGTTCTGACTTTCTGCGGAAGTCGTTCACATAATTCGCGCAAGGCATCATGGGGCGTAGGAATAAGGTGGATAAGGGGTAGAATATATAGGTGGATGAAAAACATTTTACTGTAAGAAATGGAGTAAAAATAGGAGGGAAAATAAGTTCAAAGTATCCTGTTGAAAATGGTACTCCCCAAGGCAGTATAATAAGTCCTATATTATTTATTATAATGATTAATGATATGTTAAATAATATAGATAAATCTTTTGGTGTTTCATTATTTGCAGATGACAGTATTATTTGGAAGAAGGGGGAAAATTAGCATTTATAAATAGGAAAATACAAGAGGCATTAAATAGGGTAGAAGCTTGGGCGTTCGAATGGGGATTTAGATTCTGAACATCCAAATCTAAATTTGTTGTTTTCACAAATACAAAAGTAAATGTTAATGCAAACCTTAAACTGTATGGGGATGTTATAGAAAAGGTAGATCAGATTAAATATTTGGGTTACGCGTCACCGCTGACAACCCGGAAATGTGGGCCGGTGTTTTGCCCAAAATGGATTTGTTACAAATGGCGGCAACAGGAGCGTGCACTGAAGGACTTAAAATAAATTAACACTTAAAAACAAACTTTTTTGCTGAAAATTATAACAAAGATGTGTCTTAGCTGAACTTTTCCGTAATAAATTAACGTAATTGTGAAATCAGCTGGATTTAAAAATAAGTTTCTCTACGTTCAAGACGTGCACCCGCACGGGTGGGAACGGTGCATTTCTTTAAACAGCAAGATAAACAAAAATATATTTGTTAGCTTACATTATAGCAAAAGTGTTTCTGAGCTGAACTTTTCCTTAATAAATGAATGAAATGGTCAAATCAGCTGAATTTAAATAGTTTTGCTACGCCGGCTCAACAAAACGAGCACGCGCAGCAACAGA
This sequence comes from Garcialebias charrua, assembly GCA_038048925.1. Lineage (NCBI taxonomy): Eukaryota > Metazoa > Chordata > Actinopteri > Cyprinodontiformes > Rivulidae > Garcialebias > Garcialebias charrua. Next base: position 46,099 of record JBBPBX010006270.1, read on the forward strand.
CATGCAGTGCTGCGAACAGACCTGCATCCCTTTAAAATTTAGCAAGATAAACCCCTAAAAATATATATATTTGTTAGCTGACATTATAGCAAAAGTGTTTCTGAGCTGAACTTTTCCTTAATAAATGTATATAATGGTAGCCTGGCCCTCGCCATTCCTACGCAGCTCCGCTCAATTCTCATTTCCCTTCACTGCTGGGTCTGGGAGTTCTCCCATAGACAAGGATTTCTCCGGTAGATTTTTGACCGGACCAATCAGAGAACAGAAGGGGCAGAGTTTTTGGCCCCAAACCCACGCCCCCACCTGTCCCAGCGCGCAGCCAGCGAGCAGCCGCATGTTCTCAATCAAAGCGATGCAAAGCGATGCAGGACTGTTTTATATGTGACACAAATGTATTAAATTCCCCTTCTTAATCCCTTATCTTCAGTTTTCTTTTGTTTTTTTGCCAAAAGTCAAGTGATCTCTCCCTCCTCCTCCCCCTCTGCTGAGTGCAAATGAATGAGGAAATGTCTGAGGTTGTCACAAGAGAATTAAACTAGGGTTTTACGTTGCTGCCCGAGTCCCTGCAGATTTTCTGGTCTTCTGGTGTGCTGGACCAGTGATCCATGGTTTTATTTTATTTTATTAGAACGTTTTATTAACATATAAACAGAATATGCAGCGCAGTGAGAGAAAATGCAGCAGGAAGCGGAGCAGATGTCAAGTTCAACAGACCACGGGGGAGCAGCCATATATGGCTCTGAGAGGAGGGAGCAGAATGCTTTCCATGTTCAAAATTTTTCTAAGATCCAATGGTTTTGTTCCTCAGGCAGAGGCCACGCCTCCAGCAAGAATCGGTTTTCTATGGAGAAAGTCCAGACCCTAGTACGAAGCAAAGTGAAGGACAAGGGTCTAGTTTTAACCAGGCTAATGGTCAAATCAGCTGAATTTAAAGGAGAAATGTAATCAAATCTGAAAAAATCGATATAACAAGAATTTCATATAGTAAACAACACACATAAACATACTTAGTATGCTTTTTTCAAGTCAGTAGCTTAAAGAAATAGTTTTTTACATTTTTCCTGCTACATGCCGAAGTGCAGTGATTTCTGTAGTAATTTTCTGGACGCACTTTTATGACACAATTAAGACCTCCTTTGCTATCTTACAATAACACTGAAGCTATAAACCCATCATTACTGTCCTCCTGTCTGTCATTTAAAATGGAAGCAGAAGACTTTTTTGAATCTGAAGGATATCACTTTAGTTTGTCAAAAACAGTTTGGTGATTTAGTGCATTAATGGGCATTTCTATCCTGGAAATACGAATAGCCGTGCGTTAGCCGCCGCATGCTAACGTTAGCATGCTAGCGCCGTATGCTAACGTTAGCATGCTAGCGCCGTATGCTAACGTGGAAGTGGGGGTGTTGAAAATGTCCTGAAACAGTTACTGTTTTCCCCAGAACATAGTAGGATCTAAAATGATTTTTAAAGATGAAGGAGCAAGTTGAAACATGCTGTCTCTTCTTCTTCTTCTTCTTGGGTTGTCTTTGGCGGTTGGCTTACATGATTTTGAAGCATTACCGCCATCTGCTGTATAGGATATGAACTGAAATAGCGCTCAAAAAAATAAATAAAAATAAAACAAAAAAAAAACTCTCCATAAATAAATAAATATTGCTCAGATTCTGTTGAACAAATGAGTCCTTTTCAAGTATTTTACATGCTGTCTCCCTCCTTGCTAGCAGGCTCCATGGCTAACTAACTACGGTGGCCCTATGGCCAAAATTCTACAGCGGCCAAATGCACAGGAGCGGTAAAAATACAATATAAAATTTAAAAAAAGTTTTTAAATCGATTTTGGGGCTTTTAGAATCTATTCTAAATTGCCAGGACTAAGAATCTTGATTCTTTAAAAAATAGATTTGTTTTGCTGCATCCCTAATTGCTACACTCTGAAACCTTTTTGTCCACAACTAGATACACACACTAATATAACTGTATGAGGGACGACCGTTGCACTGCCTATGTCATATTCAGGGGACGGAGAGCAGGCAGGGGGAGGGGGGTCAAAAACACCAGATGAGAATTTTTTCACTTTGCAAAGTCTAAATTTGAGTTAGGATGACATTTTTAACTTGTGAAAATTTCTCAACAAGCTTATTTTATGCTTTTCATTAGAATACTATTAGCTTAAAAACACTTTTCATTTCTCCTTTAAATCGTTTCGCTATGGCGGCTCAACAAAACGAGCATGCGCAGCAACAGAAAGTGCAGCAAATAGACCTGCATCTCTTTAAAATTTAGCAAGATAAACCTCAAAAAAATATATTTGTTAGCTGACATTTTAGTAAAAGTGTGTCTCAGTTTAACTTTTCTTAATAAATGCACTTTGACGGTTAAAACATGGTAAAATGACGCAAACGAAATAAAGCGGCTTTAAAATTTCTACACGCCCACCCGTCCATAATGATGACAGAAACAACTATTTATTTTACAGTTTTTAGTCAACCCCATTGAACTCTTTGTTTTTTGTGTCGCTGGCGAAGAGTTCTGCCAGCGACTGAGGAAGGTTATTCAAAGCTCCTGCTTTCTCCTCAGCCTCAGCTCCAGCCGTTCCAGCTAACTGTGCGATCCCAGCCTTTCTGAACCCCGACTGAATCGTTTTTTTGGTCACAGAGGTCCACCACGCTTTGTCGATCCATTGGAGGACCTGCTGAAAGGTGGCATGGCACATATGTCCTGTGGCTGTAAAACTGTGGTCACCGTCCACCATCCACTCCTCCCAGAGACGGCGCAGAGCTGATTTAAAGCTACGGTTCACAGAGATGTCCAGCGGCTGCAGCACTTTCGTTAATCCTCCCGGGATGATGGCAGAAATGGTGTTGCACACTAATTTTCTCCTTGAACTGCAGCGTGATGTGGGCGCACATGCTGTCCATAACCAGCAGGGCTTTCTTGGTTTTAAAAAACCCGTCTGGCCGCTTGGTGAAACATTTAACGAGCTACACTGCCTCTGATGGAGAGCTGGTGGCGGCGCATGAATCGGAAGCACCATGATGGCCCTCCCCAACAAACGCCGCTATGTCCATCTCCTTAGCGACGGACATCGCGTGCAGCCGTAGCTGTACAGTGAACAGCCCACTGCCTGACGCACGTTCCTCCAACACTCACGTCTTCACCCTTTCCTCCAGCTCTGGCCACTAGGACTTGCCCCCACGGTTCGCCCTCTTCGACCGCTTCATTGCGGTGAGCGAGCCCTCCGCCTTCCTCCAGTCATGGACGAGCTTCTCACTTTCACCGAAATGACGGTGGGCTGCACAGTTCCCGTGTTCTACAGCATTTTTACCGTATTATCCGCCTGATAAGTCTCACCTTTCTATAAGTCACTTTGTCCAATTATTGACAATAAATTGGAAAAATCCATAAACATGTTGCACCTTTATTTAAGTCGCATCTATTATACGGCACCGCTACACGACGCGTCAGCGCGTCATTTGCCCTGCTGAAAATGACGGCCACCGAAGCATGCACGGAAGGACTTTTAACAAGATTAACACAGGAAAAACAATTATTTGTCTGCTGAAAATTATAGCAAAGATGTGTCTTAGCTTAACCGTTCCTTAATAAATTCACGTAATGGTCAAATCTGCTGGATTTAAATTTTTTCGCTTTGACGTCTTCCGAACGGTCGTGCGCGCTGAGAAAATAAATTATAAATAAATCTAAATTTAGTAAAACAACTCCAACAGCTAACAGTTTGTAAATGACCACCAAGTAATTAGTTTCTGTAAGTTTAAAGAAAATCTGCCGTGTGGTTTATGAGCTATTTGCTAAAAAGTACAAGGAAAAACAACAAAGCTAACCTCGACACATTTACGTCTATAAAACATCGAATTTTATCTCAAATAACTCCAACAGCTAACAGTTTGTAAATGACCACCAAGTAATTCCTTTCTGTAAGTTTAAAGAAAATCTGCCATGTGGTTTACGAGCTATTTGCTAAAACGTACAAGGAAAAACAACTACGGTAAGTTAGCCGCAACACATTTACGTCTATAAAACATTGAATTTTATCTCAAATAACTCCAACAGCTAATATTTTTTAAATGACCACCAAGTAATTACTTTCTTTAAGTTTAAAGAAAACCTGCCATGTTGTTTATGAGCTATTTGCTAAAACGTACAAGGAAAAACAATGAAGCTAGTCGAGACACATTTACGTCTATAAAACATCGAATTTTATCTCAAATAACTCTAACAGCTAACAGTTTGTAAATGACCACCAATTAATTACTTTCTATAAGTTTAAAGAAAATCTGCCTTGTGGTTCATGAGCTATTTGCTAAAACGTACAAGGAAAAACAACTAAGCTAGCCGCGACACATTTACATCTATAAAACATCGAATTTTATCTCAAATAACTCCACCAGCTAATAGTTTTTAAATGACCACCAAGTAATTACTTTCTTTAAGTTTAAGTAAAATCTGTCATGTAGTTCATGAGTTATTGAGATAAATAGTAACCGTTTTTGCTATAAAAAAAAAAAACACTGAGCTAACATTAGTTCATACCTCCAGAGCAGGAGGCCGGGCAGCGACAGAGTGTGTCCGACCAGAGGAGGCTGCCGTCGGACACATGAGCTGGAAACGGTCGGTGGACTCTCTGGAAGTGTCAGAGCTCCAGAGCAGTAGGCCGGGCTGCGACAGAGTGTGTCCGACCAGAGGAGGCTGCCGTTGGACACATGAGGTGGGAACGGTCGGTGTACCCTAGCGGACAAATGTGGTACTGCATCCCTAGCGGCCGAAAGTGGTACTGCACCATTTTTTGCCAAAATGAAAAACGGTCATATCTGAGCCAAAAATTGGTCTAAAAATATGGGGGGGAAATCCATAAACAAGTCTCGCCTCTCTATAAGTCACAGGGCATGCAAATTAGGCAAAAAGGTGTGACTTATAGATCGGAAAATACGGTAATCACCTGCAGCTTAAAATCTGCAGAATACAACCTTCTCTTGGGCGGCATTTTCTCTCTTTGTTCTCTCTCTCGCTGTTGTTCACTGTTGTTCGCTGTTGATGTTGTCTTCTCTGTTCTCCTACTCACACTCACGTATTTGGCTGGGATTTTGGCGGCTCTGAATACACAAATAATTGGAAACGCCTACAGGTACGCCTGTAGCTGTCAACAGCCTAGAGGGCACTTTAGCGCTAATAGCGGCTGAAACTGGTACTGCCTGCGCCCCTAGTGGCCAAAAGTGGTACTGCCTGCGGCAGAAAGCGGTACTGCCGGCATCCCTAGCGGCCGAAAGTGGTACTGCACTATTTTTTGCCAAAATAAAAAATGGTCATATCTCAGCCAAAAATTGGTCTGAAAATATGGGGAAAAAATCCATAAATATGTCGCTTCGCCCTATAAAATGCAGGGCATGCAAATTAGGCAAAAAGGTGTGAGTTATACACGGGAAAATATGGTATATATTACTGTATTATAAAACAAACCTCTAATTATGAATCATTCACCACCAAAACTTTACACTATAATTTGTTATAAATAAGCAAAATCAGTTGTTTCTATTGGTAACAATTACAAGTTGTTAGTTTACTTTCAGACATTGACGAGTACAATTGAGGCAGTTTGTCTCACAATGGCTATGGATGGATATAAATTCAAACTTAGTTCATGTGAACACTACATGCTCTCGTCGATATTTCATTTATTTTTGTGCATTACTGATAAAACAGCTTGACAAATCTCTGGAAAAATCATGTAATATTGGATCATTTTCCTCAATAAATGACCAAGCATAATATTTTGTCTCATTTGTTTAACTGGGTTCTCTTTATCTACTTTTAGGACTTGTGTGAAAATCTGATGATGTTTTAGGTCATTTTTATGCAGAAATTTATAAAGTTTTAAGGCTTCACAAACTTTCAAGCATCGCTGTATGTGTGAATTTAAAGTTATAATTGTCCCTGATGTTCACGTTTTCTGTGGTCCCTGCAGATGTTCAGCAGATGGTTCTGATTAAAGAAGCTCCTGAAGTACAGATGCTTGGGATGGATCAACAGGATCCAGAGACCCTCAACATAAAGGAGGAAGATGAGGAACTGTGGACCAGTCAAGAGGGAGAGCAGTTTTGTGTGAAAACAGAGACTGATGACCCCGGGTTTGCATTCACTGCTGTTCCTTTGAAGAGTGAGGAAGATGAAGAGAAACGTCTATTTTTACAGCTTCATCAGCACCAAGTAAAAGAGGAAGATCTTCCAACCAGCAGTTCAGCTGACCAGATGAAAGCATCAACTGGTGGAGAGGACTGTGGAGGAGCAGAGACTACCAGGAACCCAGATCTAAATACTTATGGAGATGATTGCAGCTCTTCAGAGACTGAAGTCAGTGAGGATGATGAAGGTGATGATGTGAATGACTCTGACTCTCAGCTAAAAGACTTATCAGACTCTGGGTCAGAACCTGAAGACGGTGACAAAGACTGGAAGAAGAGCAGAGCTCCTGAGTCAGGCGTAAACACTGTCAACAAATCTTGCAGCTTCACTGAGCATGGGAAACAATTTCACAAGACAAGTCAGTCAGTGAAGTCTTCAAGTTGTTTGGTTGTCAAGGAATGTGTTGAAGTGAAGAAAACTGGAGGCTCAGTCGAGAAAAGACAGTCAAGACAGACATCATTTAGTTGTAAAGACTGTGGGAAAATATTTAACAGAAATGATAATCTAAACACACACATGATAGTTCACACAGGACAGAAAGCATTTGCTTGTGATCTTTGTGGACACAGGTTTGGATGCAAGTCAGATCTAAACAGACACATGATAGTTCACACAGGACAGAAAGCATTTGTTTGTGATCTTTGTGGACAAAGGTTTGGACAGAAGTCAGATTTAAACAAACACATGATAGTTCACACAGGACAGAAAGCATTTGTTTGTGATCTTTGTGGACAAAGGTTTGGACGGAAGTCAACTTTAAACACACACATGATAGTTCACACAGGACAGAAAGCATTTGCTTGTGATCTTTGTGGACACAGGTTTGGATGCAAGTCAGATCTAAACAGACACATGATAGTTCACACAGGACAGAAAACATTTGCTTGTGATCTTTGTGGACAAAGGTTTGGATATAAGTCAGCTTTAAACACACACATGATAGTTCACACAGGACAGACAGAATTTGTTTGTGATCTTTGTGGACAAAGGTTTGGATGTAAGTCAGCTTTAAACACACACATGATAGTTCACACAGGACAGACAGAATTTGTTTGTGATCTTTGTGGACAAAGGTTTGGATATAAGTCAGCTTTAAACACACACATAATAGTTCACACAGGACAGAAAGCATTTGTTTGTGATCTTTGTGGAAAAAGGTTTGGACAGAAGTCAAATTTAAACAAACACATGATAGTTCACACAGGACAGAAAGCATTTGCTTGTGATCTTTGTGGAAAAATGTTTAGACTGAAGTCAAATTTAAACAAACACATGATAGTTCACACAGGACAGAAAGCATTTGCTTGTGATCTTTGTGGAAAAATGTTTGGACGGAAGTCAAATTTAAACAGACACATGATAGTTCACACAGGACAGAAAGCATTTGCCTGTGATCTTTGTGGAAAAATGTTTAGACTGAAGTCAAATTTAAACAAACACATGATAGTTCACACAGGACAGAAATCATTTGCTTGTGATCTTTGTGGACAAAGGTTTGGACACAAGTCAGCTTTAAACAAACACATGAGGATCCACATCAGAGAAAAGCAGTTTAACTGAACAATAACCTTTGTTTTGTCTTTTTTAATCTTATATTAAGATTAAGAGAGACGACACAGGAGACGGGATGTAGATCTTCACTTTTAATAACTCCTACTCAACTGGCGGGAAAACACCCAACACCGCCTTATCCACAATATTCCTGAAGGTGGCACTGTATTTGCGATTATGGGACTTACTTCCGTTTGACCCCGGAAGTGCCTGTATTCCATAGGCGGAGTATGGATCGCGGGTGTTTTTGAAAGTTATTTTCATTCATTTTATCGGAGCAAACACAGCTTTTGTTTAAACGGAACGTTTACTGAAATGTCCTACCGGGGTTCAGGTACCTGCTGTGCTGTTCGCGGCTGCACCAACAACCGGACCAAGCTAAATCTTTGGCTAAAACAACAGTGTTTTCAACACGGACCCAAAACAAAGAAAGAGTGTTCCTGCATCCTTCTCTATGGCTGTGTCTGCGCGATCAGGTAACATCTGTAATTTCTTTTTATTCAGGGAGGGTTTATTAATGAGAGTTTTGGATGATTTACTGTCTTAAAATGATATATGTCAGGCGCGACCGGTACTTTTAGCCGAGATAGCTGCTAATAAACCTTAGCCGAGAGGCCGGAGCAAACGCGTTCGCCATTTATGTATTTTTAAATTATGTCAGCGCGATCAGGTCACATCTTTTTATTCGGGGAGGGTTTATTAATGAGAGTTTTGGAAGATTTACTGTCTTAAAACGATAGATCTCAGACGCGACAGGTATTTTTAGCCGGGATAGCAGCTAACAAACCTTAGCCGAGAGGCCGGAGCAAACGCGTTCGCTATTTATGTATTTTTAAATTATGTCAGCGCGATCAGGTCACATCTGTTATTTCTTTTTATTCGGGGAGGGATATTAATGAGAGTTTTGGAAGATTTACTGTCTTAAAACGATAGATCTCAGATGCGACCGGTATTTTTAGCCGGGATAGCAGCTAACAAACCTTAGCCGAGAGGCCGGAGCAAACGCGTTCGCTATTTATGTATTTTTAAATTATGTCTGCGCGATCAGGTAACATCTGTAATTTCTTTTTATTTGTCCCTCCTCTTTTAACAAAACGAGTGGTGTTCCCACATTTTTAATGAACTAAAACAACAAAGTTTGGACTGTCTTCAACTGTATTACTCGCATGTAAACAAACGGTGTTTCCGGTCAACCGGAAGTCGTGCGCACATTTCGCGCAAAGCATCATGGGGCGTAGGAATATTGTGGATATACCCAATACAACATCCGGTCCTCTGGACCTTTCACAATAAAACATCCTGTAACGCCTTCGGTCCACTGGTTGTGAGTAGAGCCCCCTAGTGGTCCACCACACACACCCCCCCAGAACACCCAGTAAGGTCCATCACTAGTCCCGCATTTTAGGTTTGATCAAACGACCAGAACGGCTGAACCTGGGCCCTGCAGAACCAGTCTGATGAAGCGGAGGGCTACGAGGAGGGTCTGCAGAAGATTCGGGCTCCAATGGACGTTGAGAGTCTCTGGAAGAAGGACCGCAGTCCGTTAGCAATGTGGATGGAGGTCTGCCCCTGCGAGGAGCCTGGGCCGTAACAACCTGATCATCTGACATAACATGAGCTGGTTTAAGCCTATCGATACAGACAGTCTCAGTACGACCCCCTAAATCTAAAAGGAAATGTTTCGGACCTGGTTGAAGAACCCGAAACGGTCCATCATACAAAGGCTGTAGTGGTGTCCTGTGTGCATTGTGTTTGACAAAAACAAATTTAGAGGACTCCAGACTCTTAGGGACAAACGACTGCGGTAAACAATGGTGTACCGGGCCGGGGACACGAAAAGGGGCCTCCTGAGGTGAAAAATGTAGCAACGGTGGGGCGAACTGTGGTGAGGGTACCTCAGGTAAAAACTCACCGGGGACGCGCACAGGTTGACCGAAAACCAGTTCAGCCGGGGAAGAGCTCAGGTCCTCTTTGGTTGCGGTACGTAAACCCAACAAAACCCAGGGAAGACGGTCAATCCAGTTGTCACCGGTCAATGCAGCACGAAGTGCAGCTTTCAATGACCTGTGAAACCGTTCACACAAACCATTAGCTTGGGGGTTGTAAGCGGTGGTCCTGTGAACGTTAGTCCCCAGACCCTTGGCCATGGTAGACCAAAGTTCAGAAACAAACTGCGGGCCCCTGTCTGATGTAATGTCTGAAGGGGGGCCAAAACGCGCCACCCAGGTAGACAAAAATGCCCGGGCCACCACTGCAGATGTCGTGGATGTCAGAGGAACCACTTCAGGCCACCTGGTGGTCCGGTCTATCATAGTCAGCAGATGAGTAAAACCTTGTGATGGAGGCAGAGGGCCCACCAGGTCTACGTGCACATGATCAAACAGGGCAGCACGGTGGCACAACTGGTAGAGCTGCTGCCTCTCAGCGAGAAGGTTGCCGGTTCAAATCCCAGTCCGGGTCCTTTCTGGGTGGAGTTTGCATGTTCTCCCCGTGCATGCGTGGGTTTCCTCCGGGTACTCCGGTTTCCTCCCACAGACCAAAAAACATGCTTGTTAGGCTGATTGGTGACTCTAAATTGACCCTAGGTGTGAGTGTGAGAGTGGATGGTTGTTTGGTGTGAGTGAGACAGGTCCCTCTTGTAAATGAGTCCCCGTGACTCAACGAGGCTAGCCTGTATAAATAAAGGTTGAATGAATGAATATAAAATAACACATTCCTTTCAATAATGTTTTTTCTTTGTACCTTTATTAACAAACGTTTGATTTTTATATTTGACCACTAGGTGGTACTTTGATTTTTAATATGAGAGCTTCTGTAAAAATCTAGTTCAACTTACACCAGAAGAGGTACATCTTTTATGGTTAGTCACTGAGGAGTCCCGTCTCAACGGTGGATGACAGGTGCGAACAAGCTACACACAGCTAAATGCACAGCTAACAGTTAAAACACATGAATAATCCTAGCCTGGCCCTCACCTTCCTACGCAGCTCCGCTCAATTCTATTTTCCCTTCACTGCTCTGTCTGGGACTTCTCCCATAGAGAAGGATTTCACCTGCATATTTTTGGCCGGACCAATCAGAGAACAGAAGGCAGAGTTTCCGGACCAATCAGAGAACAGAAGGCGGAGTTTTGAATGACGTTGACGTCATGCGCAGTTTGCCCTGCTTAAAATTGCTGCCGGCACGAAGGAATTTACAAGAAAACACGGTAAAAACTATTATTTCTTTGCTGAGAAAAAATATATTTCTTAGCTGACGTTATAGCACAAGGGTTCCTGAGCTTAACCATTCCTTAATCAATTCACAAAATGGTCAAATCTGCTGAATTTAAATTGTTTCGGTTTGACTTTTTCCAAACAGTCTTGGGGGCACTACGAAAATAAATGATAAAAAATCTAATTTTATCTCAAATGTTTCATCCAGGCCAACAGTCAGTAAATTAAAGACATATAATTACACACTGGTAGCAGAAAAAATATCCATTGTGTGGTTTCTGAGCCGTCTATCTGAACAGTTAGCCTGCTCCGTGTCCACTCATGTGGGGACCCCCTACTCCGCGCAACATACGTCATGGCCAAACGTTAACGATTGGGTAAAATCAGATCCAATGGTTTTGTTCCTCAGCAGAGACCACGCCTCCAGCAAGAATCTGTTCTCTATTGGAGAAATTCCAGACCCTAGTACGAAGCAAAGTGAAGGACAAGGGTCTGGTTTTAACCAGGCTAGAATAATCCTAACTCCTAAACAAAAAACAAATGCAACAGAAAAAGAATCTTCAATCACAGAAAATAGATGAAGAAACACACAATAAAAAAACATGCTGCAAATACCAAAAACACCAAAACAACTGAAAATAAGATGTGCTAAAAAAAAAAAGTATACAGAACACTAGGGGGGCTTGTCCACCAAGTCACATTGGACCAGACCCCCTGTAAATACATTTTAGCTGAGCTGCCACTTTCTAAAGTCCTAATACTTTCATAGTATGCAAGGATACATAAAATGTCTCAAGTTTAGAGAGGTTTTGGTAATGGGTTGTTTTTTTGTTTTGTTTTGTTTTTCCAGCTGTATTTAAACAGAAAACACCTGACTCAGACATGAAAATTGACTTACAGGTTGGACATCAATGAAGGCCTTCTGGACTTTTAGATTGCAGGGTCTCACATCTCTAGTGCGCAGCAGCCAGGAGTACTGGTAGCAGCTGCAGGGCTACACCAACTTGTTTAATTTTGTGTAAACTAAAAAGAGCCAAAGGAGAAAAAAGTTAATGAAATGTTCCTTTTGAGCTTCAATGCCTTGTGGAATCAAATCAATGTCGTGATCAAGGTCACTCCTGTCCTTCTTGGCCATATAAATAATCTTTGATGAGAACAACGCATTCCAGTTCTCTGTTAATTTTCCAGAAGTCCCTGGATGTATAACTGTAAGTCTACCAATCTAAAAAGATAAAAACACAAATCAAATGTAAAAAATAACTAAACGATGGAATTCAATCTTTCATGTTCAACATTTGTTCTTTCTGGGTGGTCTGATATTCTGAGTTTCATTGTAATTAATTGTACACTGTATATTAACACAGTGTACATTAACACTGTAGTGGTACACCTCAGTCCTCTGAAAACTCTGTGATACACCTTTTCTTGAAGACATTCATGAAGGGACATGTACACTGTTAATCCCAATTAATTTGAATCCAGAACACAAATCATCTCATCAAGAGACTCTTTTTATTTTTATTCTAATTCAAATATATCAACAGAATAACCTTCTGTCATTTTATGATCATTGTTATTCTTCAATATTTTGATAATTAAAGACTCTGTCTAAGTCGAAGGACATGTCAGAATGATAGTTTAGTATTTGTTTAGAAGTTAAGACAGTTAATCAAGTTTAATCATAAACTGGCGTCTACGTTCTATCCCTTCTAAACATCTTTAAACACTTTCTTCTCTTCTGACTTCAAATAACCTCTCCTCATCTAACCTCCTCCCACTTCATGGTCGAAGAACCAATTGGAAGGAGTGAATACTCTGAGGTCAACCTCTCTATAAAAGCTCTGACTTCCTTGAACTTTCAGTTCTGCTGGAGAGTTGAAGGTATGAAACTTTCTCCTAAGCTGGATGAACGGTGGCTATAGTCACGTTAAATCTGGCAGGATGCCAGCTCGCGCTGGGAAGGTCTCGCGAGGGAAAGTGAATAGAAGGATGTGATATCTTACTAACTCCGGGTTTTGAGTTTCACTTTTTGTTTTGTTTGAATGATATTCAGACCAAGTGTGGGAACTGAGGTTAAAGGTGGTGCAAGGTTAGATTCTGCATTTGTTTTGTAAGTCTTGTCATTTTATTTTTGATCGGTGTTCAGTTAAATTCAGTGTACTGTATATTTTAATGCTTAGATCAGTAAATATACAGCTAAGTGAAGTAGAGCCTTTGATCGGTGTTCAGTTAAAGTCAGTGTACATTTTAAATGCTTATATCAGTAAATATAGAGCTAGATGCAGTATTTGACATATTGTCTTCATCTAAGTGAAGGGTGAAAATGTGAAAAGGTTAATTACTGTAACACTGGTAAAAGAAGGAAACCAGGTTTGTAAATCATTAATACCGTACAGGTACACTGTAAAATATTGGTTTGTTAACAAATCCTATAAATAAACATGCTTTCTGGATCTAAACGGAGAAACAATGGTCGTCATCTTTGACTCCTAATTTTATTATTCTTCAAATGGTGTGTCATCACTGTTGCAGCAGTCCTGACACTCGGGACCTGTAACAGATTAATATAGAATACAGGCTGATCCATGAATCAAATGAGATCAACTTTATTAATAAAGCAGATTTAAACAACAAGAGTTGACCAATGTGCTGAACAACAAACTCCAAAATAACATCCATAAAACAACAAAGTGAAGGTGTTCAAACACAACATTTAAGAACAAGTCCAAATCTATTCTTAAAGGAGTCAATGAAAAAAGACTTGAGCTGCTAAAATCATTGGAAGCCAAAGGAAATGAACTTTTCAGTTTGAAACGTCTCAATCCAGAGGCTGAACATGATGGAGAGTAGAAGACTGTTGAGGCTCTTGTTGAATTCTTTCACTTTGAATTCTTCAACTTCACGTGGATCAAACTGGAACACATTTCTAACTATTTCACTCCTTTGATTCTGTCAAACAGATGTGAGCAAGAGGAAACAGCTGTTAAAGGAACACTGGCCTCAACCACCACATGCTGCTGAAATCACTTGTGGACAATATTTTCCACTGATGATCCACAGAAAAGTCATCTTGTGTGCAGCGTTCAAAATGACTTTTCCTGCTGCGTTCATGTTTCCACTTTGTTTTCACAGCAGATGTTTGCAGCAAAGTGGACTTTATTTCAGCTGATGTGTCCCGAGTGTTTGAGTCTGAGACCAGAGACATGTTGGAGTCTGCTCACAAGAAACACTTCAATGAACACGTCCAGCTTCAAGTGTCTCACAGAAACCTCTGTTTGTCTTTCTCTAAAGTCTTCAGAGTGGACAATCAAATGATGTCCTCGCATCACTTTTCACATTTAGGACACAATTTAAAACAGCAGCACAACCAGCTGTTTGATGAAACACTATGTGACTCCATGAAGCATCAAATATTCTACATTTAGCTGCTGATGAAGGAAAGAAAATCATTTTGACTTTGAAAACATCTCAACTCTGTGAGTTCAGTCAAAAAACACAAACACAAAAACACTTTTGGATGAAAAAACATTTGAGTGTTTCAAAACATGAAAGTAGTTTCTATGTTGAAACATTTCCAGATGTGTTTTTGAACTGTTCCTCTGGATCATTCAAACATCTGTTTATTGTCTGTCTGTCCATCCATCATCTAAAGCCTGAGCTTCACAACCAAACATTTCTGACAAACACTGAACCAAAGGTTCACTTTGAAATGAAGCTTTGAACTATTTAACATCAACTTTCACGTTCGTTAACAAAACTTTGTGATTTGATGGAAACATGAGTTTTGGAAACTTTAAAAATAAAAAGATTTGATTACAGTCATAAGATGTTTGATGTCCAAAGAATGATTTAGATTTAAATGTCTTTGTGTTTGACTATAAAATGGACAAAAATGTCTGAGTTGAGCTCAAACTGGTTTCTGTGGAGTTTTGGATCTTTTGAATCCAAATCATTGGATCTGTTGATGTTCACTGATTTACTAAACTCAAACCTCTGATGGATTTCTAAAGTCAGTGTTAATCCTAACAATTAATGTCAAAGTTTAAAGCATCCATCCATTATCTTTACTCACTTCTTCCTTTTCGGGTCGTGGGGGGTCTCTGGTGCCCATGTCCAGCCATCACTGTGCGAGAGTTGGGGGATCCCCTGGACAGGTCTCCAGTCCATCACAGGGACACAGAGACAAACGAGACAAACCATTCACTCTCTCACCCAGGGACAATTTACCAATCAGACTAACATGCATGTTTTTGGTCTGTGGGAGGAAACCGGAGTACCCGGAGAACACCCACGCAGCATGGAGAGAACATGCAAACTCCACTCAGAATGGATCCCGGGACAGGAATCAATCTGGCGAACTTCTCACTGCATGGTGGCAGCTCTGTCAACTGTTCCGCCGTGCCACCATGTTTAAAGCAAATTATTTATTTTTACAATGTTTCAGTGCCTGTTGTAGACAATAATCAGCTACAGCCACAACACATTTGAGCTCTGTGTTTGGTAACTGAGTTATAGCCATTTACTATGTGTTTACTACAGTCAATTAGTCGTGGTGTGCATCTTGAATTTGGTTGTCT
>JBBPBX010006271.1:0-69084 GCA_038048925.1 Garcialebias charrua
ATAGAGAGAAAGGAAAGGAAAGACAAAAAGTAAGACAACAAAACACAACAATTATCCACAAAAAAGCACAAGGCAAACACACCCAACCTCCGTCTGCAATCCTGCAAAGTACATGACAGAACACAGCAACACATGCATAAAGACTAATAACATTTATGACCTTGCAGTAGATTTCCATAAATATACATACCATACCTACAAATATATATACAGTATACATACATATACATTCATATTCATTCATATACCCATCTACATATCTGCATATATCTACATATACATCCCTGCATCCATTTGCGTGTGGTTGTGAGCATGCATAAGTGAAAAAGTTTCCTCCAATAGAACATTCATATAGCAACCGTGAGGCATCAGAGATCCGCCCCCCAAGGCCCGAGGCAGGCAAAGGGGCAACCAGAGCCCAAGACCCCAAGCAGGACCCCGAGCCCAGAGTCCCCAGGGCCACCCGAACAGGACGAGCCACTCACCAACTCCCCAGATCCGACCAAAGGGGAGAACAGGAAGAGCCCCACCAGTGACTACACACAATGACCCCCAGGGTCAACAGCGACAAATTCACAGGCCCCCGCCGGAGCCCGCTGCACCGATGTAGCCCCCGGGCCGGACACCGAGGCCCAGGGACGCCCACCCCTCAGGCCCAGACCCGACAGGACCAGAAGACCCGAGCCCCACCAGGCAGCCACCAGGCCGAGTCGACATGCGCCCAAGCACCCAACCCCAGACAGTGAGGGCCCCAAGCACGCCCGCAGGCAAAGGAACACCCACCAGGGGGCCACGCGGCAGGAGCGCGACACTGAGTAGCCTCAGATGTATCAGAGAGGGGGCAGTCCTAGTCACAGCCTGACAAACATTCATACACAGACACACTCATTCAGACCCACCCTCATCCTCACCCTCACTCACAGAAAGACAAACAATAACGACACGTTCCATTCATAATCCCGATGACACACTCTATACCCCCCAGGTCCAAGACATGTACCTGCTCCCTACATGGGAGCAGCCCACATCCAAACCCAGGAGGTAGGCCCATTCATTCTGGGGTGGAGAGTAGCAGACATCCAAGATTCGGCCCAACCCGCGCCCTGCCGACAGGACAGGACACCCGAGCCCAAGCAGCCCCAGGGGGAGCGCAATGCCAGCCCCGCCCACGGCGATCCCCCAGGCCCCGAACCCCCCATAGTCCAAGACAACACCCGACCGCCCGTCACCTTACCGGACCCCACCCCCAGAATAGCCGCCAGAGAACCAGGGGGGTCAGAAAGAGAAAAAAATAAAAATGAATAAATAAAAAAATAAAAAAATAAAAAACTTAACAAACCTAGACCCCGACACATACACCCCCATCCCCAAATGTGCTGTTGATGTGTGTTGTTTTAAAGTGCACTTAAAAAGGGAAAGAGAAGGAGCAAAGGTTGGCGTTATGCCAGTTTCCCCTCCACCCCAACTCAAACCCAGGCCCTTACTGTGTAAATGCATAATTGTGAGTGAGCACAGGCACGGTAGGCGAGAATGGTGTCATCTCGCCACCCATAACCCTAGTACTCACCCCAAATTCCTATATGTGAATTTTATGAGGATGTATATGAATGAATGTCTAAGGTGTATAATAAAATTGAGTCCCAGGTGGTTCTGAACAACAGAGATGTAAAAACGTTGCAGCACACCTGAGCCTCAAATCCCTACATGTATTAATTTGAAATGAAGAGGGCGGAGGCGCGTGGTGAGGGATGGGGAGAAAATAACTGCAGGAACAATGCTCCCGCAGCGAGTCAGCTCCCCCGCTGACCCTGCATACCCCCCCAGTTCGCCAACGTCCACCCAAGGATCAAGGCCAAACACCTCTCCGACTCCAGGCTCATTGAGCCCCAGACCAGAGACGGACACGGCCACGAGGGCCACCAGCAGCAGGACCAACAGCCCACACCCACCAGGGCCGCCAAAACCCCTGCTAACTGCAGTCAGCCCGCCGCCCAGGAGGACACGAAATCCCACATGGACGACACGGCCAAGAGCGCCCGCCCAACCGCCGACAGAGCCAGGAAGCACCGGGGGCGGGCCCCCACCATAGTAAAGGGCCCCCCACCGGCCATGCATGGTCCCAGACCATCATCAAGGACATCCACTCAATCCCCACCCCAGAAGAAATACTACACCCACCCTTCATACTAACAACTTTCAGAACACATAACACACTAGACACCCAGGCTGGGACAACCTGCCCCCTCCCATGGCCACCAGTCACGCCCCCAAACACCCAACCCCCCAGCGCATGAACCCCCAACCCACCAGCGAGCCGAGGGCCCCCCGGCCAGAGCCGGGCACCAGAGCGCAAGCCAGCCCATAGCCCGGCGAACCCGCCCGCCAGAGCCCAGATCCCCCACCCCCACCAGGCCCAAGCCCGGGGACGACACGCCCCCAGAATCCCAAGCCCCCGGCGCCCACCCCGAAACCACCCCAGCACAGGCGGATCACCGATCAGTGACCCATGACCGTCGCCACAGACCCCCCAGGGCCCGCATGCTGCCCCCAGCAGACATCCCCCAGAACCCCCCGGTCCTCTCCTGGTTGAAGGCAGGGTCCTCCCCGTCCAAACAGCCCACCTCCCGGCGCCCCAACCTCCGACCTCCCCCCACACCAGCCACGATGCCCCACCTGGCCAGATCCCAGACCCCCCACTACGTAACGGAGCCGATCAAAGAATGCCAAATAGATTGATCCGATGTCGGCAGATGCTGTTTCAAGACTAATATGATCTAACAGAAGATTTTTATACTGATTAATGCTAAGATTATTTTTATTTTTCCAATTTACGAGTATGGTTTTCTTTGCGATGCATAAGGCAGTGAAAATCATGCTGTATATATGTTTTTCTAGTATAACATCTTCAAAGATAGCTAGTAAACAAACAGATAGAGAGAGCGAAATATTACATTTCAGGAAATTAGACAAGTCCTCACAGACCTGTACCCAGAACCTCTGAACGGGTGGACAGAACCAGAGTGTGTGAATATAATCATCAGGTATATTGCCTTTGCACTGTGAGCAGTTAGATGATGTAAATCCCATCTTAAACATTCGCTGACCTGTATAATGTACTCTATAGAGAACTTTATACTGTATTAATTGTATATTTGAGATTCTAGTCATTTTAAATGTTTTTAAACATATTTGAGACCAGGTGTTTTGGTCAAAGTTGACTGATAAATCTGTCTCCCATTTTGCCACAGGTAGTGTTATGGAGTCATCTATTCTAGACAATTTCTTGTATATTTTAGATAACAATTTGGGTGTTTTAAGATTAATGAACTCTGAGACACATACTGGTGTCACTAACAATGGCCCTCATGCACGAACCATTCGTACGCACAGATTTGTTCTTACACTGTGCGTACGAGTGATTTAGGATCATTTGTGGCATTCAACAATGTTTTCGTATCCTACGATTTTCTTCAGATACGAACAAAATTTACGAGTGGTCCGGACCTGTCGTATAATTTAGGAGCGTCAGTCTACTGTCATCCAGACGGATCTTCTGCACGAATAACTTCATATTTCGTTATTTAGAAAATATTTTGGGTTTAAAAAAATCACGCACCATAATTATTCTTGACAATAGGTTATTCTGTTTGAATTAGAATTATAATTTTAAGTTTAATTTGTCTGGTGTGTCGCGCAGGCCGTGCGCTCCCCTTGGTCATCAAAGCCGCTCCTCATATTAACACCCAGGTACATAAAATCCCCACACCGCCGCAGAACAAGTACGAATTAAGACTGATCTTGTGCCAAACACCATCGGAGCAATAGATTATTATATCTGATTCGAAATATAACCTGCAGAATGACCCTTTTCCGGCTCAAGACCATGGCCTCGGATTTGGAGGAACTGATCCTCATCCCGGCCGCATCGCATTCAGCTGCAAACCGCTCCAGTGAAAGCTGTAGATCACGAGCTGATGAAGCCAATAGGACCACATCATCTGCAAAAAACAGAGAAGCGATTCTAAGGCCACCAAAACGGATCCTCTCAACACCTTGGCTGCGCCTAGAAATTCTGTCCATAAAAGTTATAAACAGAATCGGTGACAAAGGGCAACCTTGGCGGAGTCCAACTCTCACCGGAAACGAGCCTGACTTACTGCCGGCAATGCGGACCAAGCTCTGACACCGGTCGTACAGGGACCTAACAGCCCATATCAATGGGCCTGGTACCCCATACTCCCGGAGTACCCGCCACAGAACCCCCCGAGGGACGCGGTCGAATGCCTTTTCCAAGTCTACAAAGCACATGTAAACTGGTTGGGCAAACTCCCACGCACCCTCCAGGACCCTGTTGAGGGTGTAGAGCTGGTCTAGTGTTCCACGACCAGGACGAAAACCACACTGCTCCTCCTGAATCCGAGGTTCGACTATCCGACGGACCCTCCTCTCCAGAACCCCTGAATAGACCTTACCAGGGAGGCTTAAGAGTGTGATCCCTCTATAGTTGGAACACACCCTACGGTCCCCCTTTTTGAATAGGGGAACCACCACCCCAGTCTGCCAATCCAAGGGAACTGCCCCCGATGTCCACGCGATATTGCAGAGTCGCGTAAGCCAACACAACCCCACAACATCCAGAGCCCTAAGGAACTCAGGACGAATCTCATCCACCCCCGGAGCCTTGCCACCGCGGAGCTTTTTAACCACCTCGGCGACCTCCGCACCAGAGATTGGAGAGCCCGATCCAAAGTCCCCAGGCTCCGCTTCCTCAGTGGAAGACGTGCCAGTAGGATTGAGGAGGTCTTCGAAGTATTCCGCCCACCGACTCACAACATCCCGAGTTGAGGTCAACAGCACGCCATCCCCACCATAAATGGTGTTGGTCGCGTACCGCTTTCCCCCCCTGAGACGCTCTCCGGGTCGGGGAGGAGGTCCTGCCCCAAGTGGAGGAGTTTAAGTATCTCGGGATCTTGTTCACGAATGAGGGAAAACTGGAGCGTGAGATCGATAGGCGGATAGGTGCAGCGTCCGCAGTGAAGCGGGCGCTGTACCGGTCTGTCGTGGTGAAGAGAGAGCTGAGTCAAAAGGCAAAGCTCTCAATTTACCGATCGATCTACGTTCCCACCCTCATCTATGGTCATGAGCTTTGGGTTATGACCGAAAGAACAAGATCTCGGATACAAGCGGCTGAAATGAGTTTTCTCCGCAGGGTGGCTGGACTCTCCCTTAGAGATAGGGTGAGAAGCTCAGTCATCCGGGAGGGACTCGGAGTAGAGCCGCTGCTTCTCCACATCGAGAGGAGCCAGTTGAGGTGGCTCGGGCATCTGGTTAGGATGCCTCCTGGACGCCTCCCTGGTGAGGTGTTCCGGGCATGTCCCACCGGGAGGAGACCCAGAGGAAGACCCAGGATACGCTGGAGGGACTATGTTTCTCGGCTGGCCTGGGAACGCCTTGGGATTCCCCCAGAGGAGCTGCTCCAAGTGGCTGGGGAGAGGGAAGTCTGGGCCTCCCTACTTAGGCTGCTACCCCCGCGACCCGACCCCGGATAAGCGGAAGAAAATGGATGGATGGATGGATGGAAATATAACCTGCAGAATGTGGTTGCGCCCTGACCAGGAGGTGCGCGATGAGCAGGAGGTGCGCGCATCATTTGTGCTGCAAAACATGTTGGCACGCATCTTGCAGCGTGGCATTTATTGTCCATCCATCTCCTGACCACCTCCTGTCATGTTGGCACGCGTCTTGACCACCTCCTTGCGCAGCAAGACGCGTGCCAACATGACAGGAGGTGGTCAATCCTTGACCACCTCCTGTCCGTGCTGCGGCGAGATGTTTGTTTGAAGCCATTTTCAGATCAAACCATTTATTCTTGATTTCTGATACTGTACGACCCACGGGAGACAAAACATATGCACTACAATATTAATATGAAGTTAACTGTAGTTTCGAGACATTTTAAAATGCTTCTGTTGAAAAACACATCCGACACTTGCGGGGGGGGGGGGGCAGCGGTGCGCCACGGCTCTTCTGAATAAGTGAAACTACACAGTTGTTTACACTAACATTAAAAATATTTGACCATCCGACACCTGCGGGGGGGGGGGTAGCCACAGCGCGACTGAGAGCAGATCTCCGAATGCGTGAAGTTCCTCCTTTTACTTCATGAGTTTGAATGAATGGACACTTCCTGCTGTCTGACAGCAGGAAGCTGTGGCCTTATATGGTGTTTTGAGGGGTGGGAATTATGTAAATAACCTTCACGCGTGCACGCGCAGCTGTTTAGGACAGGTGGGATTCATTAAATATACGCACTGCATTTACACACGTTTCCTCATGATAGAAGACTTTGTTGGATCTGACGTGGCATGTTCGTACGAACGCTTCGTACGAACAAAAGTAGGAGAAATTTAGGATAAAAATACGAACATTTTCGTGCATGAGGGCCAATGTTCTATTAAGGTTAAATTTCTTCTTTACAATCGACTTAATTTGTTGATATTCTAAAAAGTATTTATTATCAATGTCATATTGTATTTTTGATTCATTAAATGGAATAAAGTCTACACCATCAAATATGTGTTCCAAACGTTCAATCCCCTTAACTCTCCAACCTGGGAAATTTAACATATTATTTTCTTGCTGTATGTCAGGGTTATTCCAGATGGGTGTTTGTCTGCATGGGAGTAGTGAAGACTTTGTCATTTTTAGATACTCCCACCATGCTGTCAGAGCAATTTTATATTTGTACACAGGACTCTTTGATATTTACAAACCTGATTCCAAAAAAGTTGGGACACTAAACAAATTTGAATAAAAACTGAATGTGGAGGTGCCAACATCTAATATTTTATTCAGAATAGAACACAAATCACAGATCAAAAGTTTAATCTGAGTAAATGTAACATTTTAAAGGAAAAATATGTTGATTCAAAATTTCACAGTGTCAACAAATCCCAAAAAGTTGGGACAAGTAGCAATAAGTGGCTGGAAAAAGGAAATTGAGCATATAACAAACAGCTGGAAGACCAATTAACACTAATTAGGTCAATTGACAACATGATTGGGTATAAAAAGAGCTTCTCAGAGTGTCAGTGTCTCTCAGAAGCCAAGATGGTAAGAGGATCACCAATTCCACCATTGTTGCACAGAAAGATAGTGCAGCAATACCAGAATGGTGTTACCCAGCGTAAAATAGCAAAGACTTTTAAGTTATCATCATCAACCGTGCATAACATCATCAAAAGATTCAGAGAATCTGGAACAATCGCTGTGCGTAAGGGTCAAGGCCGTAAAACTCTACTGGATGCTCGTGATCTCCGGGCCCTTAAACGTCACTGCACCTCAAACAGGAATGCCACTGTCAAGGAAATAACAGAATGGGCTCAGGAATACTTCCAGAAAGCATTGTCAGTGAACACAATCCACCGTTGCCAGCTGAAACTCTACAGTGCAAAGAGGAAGCCATTTCTAAGCAAGCTCCACAAGCTCAGACGTTTGCACTGGGCCAGGGGTCATTTAAAATGGAGTGTGGTCAAAATGGAAGACTGTTCTGTGTCAGATGAGTCACGATTTGAAGTTCTTTATGGAACACTGGGACGCCATGTCATCCGGACCAGAGAGGACAAGGATAGCCCAAGTTGTTATCAACGCTCCGTTCAGAAGCCTGCATCACTGATGGTATGGGGTTGCATGAGCGCTTGTGGCATGGGCAGCTTGCATGTCTGGAAAGGCTCCATTAATGCAGAGAACTATGTTCAGGTTCTAGAACAACATATGCTCCATCTAGACGTCATCTCTTTCAGGGAAGACCCTGCATTTTTCAACAAGATAATGCCAGACCACATTCTGCAGCAATCACAACATCATGGCTACGTAGGAGAAGGATCCGGTACTGAAATGTCCAGCCTGCAGTCCAGATCTTTCACCTATAGAGAACATTTGGTGCATCATAAAGAGGAAGGTGCAACAAAGAAGGCCCAAGATGATTGAACAGTTAGAGGCCTGTATTAGACATGAATGGGAGAGCATTCCTATTTCTAAACTTGAGAAACTGGTCTCCTCTGTCCCCAGACGTCTGTTGAGTGTTGTAAGAAGAAGGGGGGATGACACAGTGGTAAAAATGGACTTGTCCCAACTTTTTTGGGATTTGTTGATGCCATGAAATTTTGAAACAACATATTTTTCCCTTAAAATGATACATTCTCTCAGTTTAAACTTTTGATCTGTGATTTGTGTTCTATTCTGAATAAAATATTAGATGTTGGCACCTCCACATCATTGCATTCACTTTTTATTCACAATTTGTTTAGTGGTGAAGATTCTCAGTCGTCCAGGACATGATGAAATCAAAAAAGGTGTTCAATACAGGATCAACTGGACTTTATTTGTTGCAGAAAACGTTTCGACTTCTGTCCAGAAGTCTTTTTCAATTCTGAATGGAAGCTGTGAGAACGAGAAGTTTTATACAGGCTTACAAGTCACGCACCAACATATGAAATTGGAAACTGAAATAACACCACAAATTAACTAACATGCCCATTCTATTTAAATTGACAAAACGACACATCCCAGCTTAACAAAGGGGGTTTGTAACACATACATGTAAATTGAAAGATCACACCTTAACAGTAGGAGGTTCCCTTGAGGTCTCTGTTAGAAGACACAAAACTGTATTGTCAATTTACATACAGTTTTGTGTCTTCTAACAGAGACCTCAAGGGAACCTCCTACTGTTAAGGTGTGATCTTTCAATTTACATGTATGTGTTACAAACCCCCTTTTGTTAAGCTGGGATGTGTCGTTTTGTCAATTTAAATAGAATGGGCATGTTAGTTAATTTGTGGTGTTATTTCAGTTTCCAATTTCATATGTTGGTGCGTGACTTGTAAGCCTGTATAAAACTTCTCGTTCTCACAGCTTCCATTCAGAATTGAAAAAGACTTCTGGACAGAAGTCGAAACGTTTTCTGCAACAAATAAAGTCCAGTTGATCCTGTATTGAGCGCCTTTTTTGATTTAATTTATTTAGTGTCCCAACTCTTTTGGAAATCCGGTTTGTATATTGAAACAGTATCTGAGCCTGAAGTCATGCAGGGAGAACTTTAGTTGACCTTCCGGCGGGCTGCAGGTGGGAATTACTCGTTGTCCCAGATTGGATCGATTTTGTCCCAAAATGTCTGCTGAAGTTCTTGGACGTGGTAACCGAGTCTCTGCGTCTCACCTGAGTTCCCGCAGGAACCTTTAAAGGCTGTCGCTGTGGTTGACAGAACACCGCCAGCATTTTACGACTGGAAGGTGGATGTTGGTTCGAGTCTTCCACAGGGTCTGAGCACGACGTGTTTCATTACGTTTGTCTGGTTCTGTTCAGACCTTCCCAGTGGACCACACACCTACAGACTGCAGGACTTGGCCTACACGAGGAGCGGGGACAAAGGAGACTCTGCAAACATCGGTGAGGAAAACGTCTCAGCCCAACTTGTGATCCTCCACGAGTTTTCTGTGAGAAACACAGAATGCTGACCCGTAACTCTAACAGTTTATTATTTACACCAGGACAATCTGCTAGATACTCTAACAGTTTATTATTTACACCAGGACAATCTGCTAGATACTCTAACAGTTTATTATTTACACCAGGACAATCTGCTAGATACTTAACAGTTTATTATTTACACCAGGACAATCTGCTAGATACTCTTAACAGTTTATTATTTACACCAGGACAATCTGCTAGATACTCTATAACAGTTTATTATTCACACCAGGACAATCTGCTAGATACTCTAACAGTTTATTATTTACACCAGGACAATCTGCTAGATACTCTAACAGTTTATTATTTACACCAGGACAATCTGCTAGATACTCTAACAGTTTATTATTTACACCAGGACAATCTGCTAGATACTCTTAACAGTTTATTATTTACACCAGGACAATCTGCTAGATACTCTATAACAGTTTATTATTCACACCAGGACAATCTGCTAGATACTCTTAACAGTTTATTATTTACACCAGGACAATCTGCTAGATACTCTATAACAGTTTATTATTTACACCAGGACAATCTGCTAGATACTCTAACAGTTTATTATTTACACCAGGACACTCTGCTAGATACTCTAACAGTTTATTATTTACACCAGGACAATCTGCTAGATACTCTTAACAGTTTATTATTTACACCAGGACAATCTGCTAGATACTCTTAACAGTTTATTATTTACACCAGGACAATCTGCTAGATACTCTTAACAGTTTATTATTTACACCAGGACAATCTGCTAGATACTCTATAACAGTTTATTATTTACACGCAGGACCATCTGCTAGATACTCTTAACAGTTTATTATTTACACCAGGACAATCTGCTAGATACTCTATAACAGTTTATTATTTACACGCAGGACCATCTGCTAGATACTCTAACAGTTTATTATTTACACCAGGACACTCTGCTAGATACTCTAACAGTTTATTATTTACACCAGGACAATCTGCTAGATACTCTTAACAGTTTATTATTTACACCAGGACAATCTGCTAGATACTCTTAACAGTTTATTATTTACACCAGGACAATCTGCTAGATACTCTATAACAGTTTATTATTTACACCAGGACAATCTGCTAGATACTCTTAACAGTTTATTATTTACACCAGGACAATCTGCTAGATACTCTAACAGTTTATTATTTACACCAGGACAATCTGCTAGATACTCTTAACAGTTTATTATTTACACCAGGACAATCTGCTAGATACTCTATAACAGTTTATTATTCACACCAGGACAATCTGCTAGATACTCTTAACAGTTTATTATTTACACCAGGACAATCTGCTAGATACTCTTAACAGTTTATTATTTACACCAGGACAATCTGCTAGATACTCTTAACAGTTTATTATTTACACCAGGACAATCTGCTAGATACTCTTAACAGTTTATTATTTACACCAGGACAATCTGCTAGATACTCTTAACAGTTTATTATTTACACCAGGACAATCTGCTAGATACTCTATAACAGTTTATTATTTACACGCAGGACCATCTGCTAGATACTCTTAACAGTTTATTATTTACACCAGGACAATCTGCTAGATACTCTATAACAGTTTATTATTTACACGCAGGACCATCTGCTAGATACTCTTAACAGTTTATTATTTACACCAGGACAATCTGCTAGATACTCTATAACAGTTTATTAATTACACGCAGGACCATCTGCTAGATACTCTAACAGTTTATTATTTACACCAGGACACTCTGCTAGATACTCTAACAGTTTATTATTTACACCAGGACAATCTGCTAGATACTCTTAACAGTTTATTATTTACACCAGGACAATCTGCTAGATACTCTTAACAGTTTATTATTTACACCAGGACAATCTGCTAGATACTCTTAACAGTTTATTATTTACACCAGGACAATCTGCTAGATACTCTATAACAGTTTATTATTTACACGCAGGACCATCTGCTAGATACTCTAACAGTTTATTATTTACACCAGGACACTCTGCTAGATACTCTAACAGTTTATTATTTACACCAGGACAATCTGCTAGATACTCTTAACAGTTTATTATTTACACCAGGACAATCTGCTAGATACTCTAAACAGTTTATTATTTACACCAGGACAATCTGCTAGATACTCTTAACAGTTTATTATTTACACCAGGACAATCTGCTAGATACTCTTAACAGTTTATTATTTACACCAGGACAATCTGCTAGATACTCTAACAGTTTATTATTTACACCAGGACAATCTGCTAGATACTCTTAACAGTTTATTATTTACACCAGGACAATCTGCTAGATACTCTATAACAGTTTATTATTCACACCAGGACAATCTGCTAGATACTCTTAACAGTTTATTATTTACACCAGGACAATCTGCTAGATACTCTATAACAGTTTATTATTTACACCAGGACAATCTGCTAGATACTCTTAACAGTTTATTATTTACACCAGGACAATCTGCTAGATACTCTAACAGTTTATTATTTACACCAGGACAATCTGCTAGATACTCTTAACAGTTTATTATTTACACCAGGACAATCTGCTAGATACTCTTAACAGTTTATTATTTACACCAGGACAATCTGCTAGATACTCTAACAGTTTATTATTTACACCAGGACAATCTGCTAGATACTCTTAACAGTTTATTATTTACACCAGGACAATCTGCTAGATACTCTATAACAGTTTATTATTTACACCAGGACAATCTGCTAGATACTCTAACAGTTTATTATTTACACCAGGACAATCTGCTAGATACTCTAACAGTTTATTATTTACACCAGGACAATCTGCTAGATACTCTTAACAGTTTATTATTTACACCAGGACAATCTGCTAGATACTCTATAACAGTTTATTAATTACACCAGGACAATCTGCTAGATACTCTAACAGTTTATTATTTACACCAGGACAATCTGCTAGATACTCTAACAGTTTATTATTTACACCAGGACAATCTGCTAGATACTCTAAACAGTTTATTATTTACACCAGGACAATCTGCTAGATACTCTTAACAGTTTATTATTTACACCAGGACAATCTGCTAGATACTCTATAACAGTTTATTATTCACACCAGGACAATCTGCTAGATACTCTAACAGTTTATTATTTACACCAGGACAATCTGCTAGATACTCTATAACAGTTTATTATTTACACCAGGACAATCTGCTAGATACTCTTAACAGTTTATTATTTACACCAGGACAATCTGCTAGATACTCTAAACAGTTTATTATTTACACCAGGACAATCTGCTAGATACTCTTAACAGTTTATTATTTACACCAGGACAATCTGCTAGATACTCTTAACAGTTTATTATTCACACCAGGACAATCTGCTAGATACTCTTAACAGTTTATTATTTACACCAGGACAATCTGCTAGATACTCTAAACAGTTTATTATTTACACCAGGACAATCTGCTAGATACTCTTAACAGTTTATTATTTACACCAGGACAATCTGCTAGATACTCTAACAGTTTATTATTTACACCAGGACAATCTGCTAGATACTCTTAACAGTTTATTATTTACACCAGGACAATCTGCTAGATACTCTTAACAGTTTATTATTTACACCAGGACAATCTGCTAGATACTCTAAACAGTTTATTATTTACACCAGGACAATCTGCTAGATACTCTATAACAGTTTATTAATTACACCAGGACAATCTGCTAGATACTCTAACAGTTTATTATTTACACCAGGACAATCTGCTAGATACTCTAACAGTTTATTATTTACACCAGGACAATCTGCTAGATACTCTTAACAGTTTATTATTTACACCAGGACCATCTGCTAGATACTCTAACAGTTTATTATTTACACCAGGACAATCTGCTAGATACTCTATAACAGTTTATTATTTACACGCAGGACCATCTGCTAGATACTCTAACAGTTTATTATTTACACCAGGACACTCTGCTAGATACTCTAACAGTTTATTATTTACACCAGGACAATCTGCTAGATACTCTTAACAGTTTATTATTTACACCAGGACAATCTGCTAGATACTCTTAACAGTTTATTATTTACACCAGGACAATCTGCTAGATACTCTATAACAGTTTATTATTTACACGTAGGACCATCTGCTAGATACTCTAACAGTTTATTATTTACACCAGGACACTCTGCTAGATACTCTAACAGTTTATTATTTACACCAGGACAATCTGCTAGATACTCTTAACAGTTTATTATTTACACCAGGACAATCTGCTAGATACTCTATAACAGTTTATTATTCACACCAGGACAATCTGCTAGATACTCTTTAACAGTTTATTATTTACACCAGGACAATCTGCTAGATACTCTTAACAGTTTATTATTTAGATAGATAGATAGATAGATAGATATATACTTTATTGTCCCCAAGGGGAAATTTGTCTTGGACATCGTACGCCAAACAACACTTCTACCAACAATACAGTCACATGAACACAAAACAATTTAAAAGCATATAAAATAAAAACCTATTGCTCAGTTAAAAACACATTGCTTTTAAAAACACACATTGCTCAATAAGACCATTCAATGCTCAATAAAAACACATTTTGCACATTCCCACATACATCCAGCAGTAAATGAAACAACAACAGGACAATCTGCTAGATACTCTTAACAGTTTATTATTTACACCAGGACAATCTGCTAGATACTCTTAACAGTTTATTATTTACACCAGGACAATCTGCTAGATACTCTATAACAGTTTATTATTTACACCAGGACAATCTGCTAGATACTCTAACAGTTTATTATTTACACCAGGACAATCTGCTAGATACTCTTAACAGTTTATTATTTACACCAGGACAATCTGCTAGATACTCTATAACAGTTTATTATTCACACCAGGACAATCTGCTAGATACTCTTAACAGTTTATTATTTACACCAGGACAATCTGCTAGATACTCTATAACAGTTTATTATTTACACCAGGACAATCTGCTAGATACTCTTAACAGTTTATTATTTACACCAGGACAATCTGCTAGATACTCTAACAGTTTATTATTTACACCAGGACAATCTGCTAGATACTCTTAACAGTTTATTATTTACACCAGGACAATCTGCTAGATACTCTAACAGTTTATTATTTACACCAGGACAATCTGCTAGATACTCTTAACAGTTTATTATTTACACCAGGACAATCTGCTAGATACTCTTAACAGTTTATTATTTACACCAGGACAATCTGCTAGATACTCTATAACAGTTTATTATTTACACGCAGGACCATCTGCTAGATACTCTAACAGTTTATTATTTACACCAGGACACTCTGCTAGATACTCTAACAGTTTATTATTTACACCAGGACAATCTGCTAGATACTCTTAACAGTTTATTATTTACACCAGGACAATCTGCTAGATACTCTAACAGTTTATTATTTACACCAGGACAATCTGCTAGATACTCTTAACAGTTTATTATTTACACCAGGACAATCTGCTAGATACTCTTAACAGTTTATTATTTACACCAGGACAATCTGCTAGATACTCTAAACAGTTTATTATTTACACCAGGACAATCTGCTAGATACTCTTAACAGTTTATTATTTACACCAGGACAATCTGCTAGATACTCTATAACAGTTTATTATTTACACGCAGGACCATCTGCTAGATACTCTAACAGTTTATTATTTACACCAGGACAATCTGCTAGATACTCTATAACAGTTTATTATTTACACCAGGACAATCTGCTAGATACTCTTAACAGTTTATTATTTACACCAGGACAATCTGCTAGATACTCTATAACAGTTTATTATTCACACCAGGACAATCTGCTAGATACTCTTTAACAGTTTATTATTTACACCAGGACAATCTGCTAGATACTCTATAACAGTTTATTATTTACACCAGGACAATCTGCTAGATACTCTTAACAGTTTATTATTTACACCAGGACAATCTGCTAGATACTCTAACAGTTTATTATTTACACCAGGACAATCTGCTAGATACTCTTAACAGTTTATTATTTACACCAGGACAATCTGCTAGATACTCTATAACAGTTTATTATTCACACCAGGACAATCTGCTAGATACTCTTAACAGTTTATTATTTACACCAGGACAATCTGCTAGATACTCTATAACAGTTTATTATTTACACCAGGACAATCTGCTAGATACTCTTAACAGTTTATTATTTACACCAGGACACTCTGCTAGATACTCTAACAGTTTATTATTTACACCAGGACAATCTGCTAGATACTCTTAACAGTTTATTATTTACACCAGGACAATCTGCTAGATACTCTTAACAGTTTATTATTTACACCAGGACAATCTGCTAGATACTCTAACAGTTTATTATTTACACCAGGACAATCTGCTAGATACTCTTAACAGTTTATTATTTACACCAGGACAATCTGCTAGATACTCTTAACAGTTTATTATTTACACCAGGACAATCTGCTAGATACTCTAACAGTTTATTATTTACACCAGGACAATCTGCTAGATACTCTATAACAGTTTATTATTTACACGCAGGACCATCTGCTAGATACTCTTAACAGTTTATTATTTACACCAGGACAATCTGCTAGATACTCTATAACAGTTTATTAATTACACGCAGGACCATCTGCTAGATACTCTAACAGTTTATTATTTACACCAGGACACTCTGCTAGATACTCTAACAGTTTATTATTTACACCAGGACAATCTGCTAGATACTCTAACAGTTTATTATTTACACCAGGACAATCTGCTAGATACTCTAACAGTTTATTATTTACACCAGGACAATCTGCTAGATACTCTTAACAGTTTATTATTTACACCAGGACAATCTGCTAGATACTCTATAACAGTTTATTATTTACACCAGGACAATCTGCTAGATACTCTTAACAGTTTATTATTTACACCAGGACAATCTGCTAGATACTCTAACAGTTTATTATTTACACCAGGACAATCTGCTAGATACTCTTAACAGTTTATTATTTACACCAGGACAATCTGCTAGATACTCTAACAGTTTATTATTTACACCAGGACAATCTGCTAGATACTCTATAACAGTTTATTATTTACACCAGGACAATCTGCTAGATACTCTATAACAGTTTATTATTTACACCAGGACAATCTGCTAGATACTCTTAACAGTTTATTATTTACACCAGGACAATCTGCTAGATACTCTATAACAGTTTATTATTTACACCAGGACAATCTGCTAGATACTCTAACAGTTTATTATTTACACCAGGACAATCTGCTAGATACTCTTAACAGTTTATTATTTACACCAGGACAATCTGCTAGATACTCTATAACAGTTTATTATTCACACCAGGACAATCTGCTAGATACTCTTAACAGTTTATTATTTACACCAGGACAATCTGCTAGATACTCTAACAGTTTATTATTTACACCAGGACAATCTGCTAGATACTCTTAACAGTTTATTATTTACACCAGGACAATCTGCTAGATACTCTAACAGTTTATTATTTACACCAGGACAATCTGCTAGATACTCTTAACAGTTTATTATTTACACCAGGACAATCTGCTAGATACTCTTAACAGTTTATTATTTACACCAGGACAATCTGCTAGATACTCTAACAGTTTATTATTTACACCAGGACAATCTGCTAGATACTCTTAACAGTTTATTATTTACACCAGGACAATCTGCTAGATACTCTATAACAGTTTATTATTTACACGCAGGACCATCTGCTAGATACTCTAACAGTTTATTATTTACACCAGGACACTCTGCTAGATACTCTAACAGTTTATTATTTACACCAGGACAATCTGCTAGATACTCTTAACAGTTTATTATTTACACCAGGACAATCTGCTAGATACTCTAACAGTTTATTATTTACACCAGGACAATCTGCTAGATACTCTTAACAGTTTATTATTTACACCAGGACAATCTGCTAGATACTCTATAACAGTTTATTATTTACACCAGGACAATCTGCTAGATACTCTTAACAGTTTATTATTTACACCAGGACAATCTGCTAGATACTCTATAACAGTTTATTATTTACACCAGGACAATCTGCTAGATACTCTTAACAGTTTATTATTTACACCAGGACAATCTGCTAGATACTCTTAACAGTTTATTATTTACACCAGGACAATCTGCTAGATACTCTATAACAGTTTATTATTTACACCAGGACAATCTGCTAGATACTCTTAACAGTTTATTATTTACACCAGGACAATCTGCTAGATACTCTATAACAGTTTATTATTTACACCAGGACAATCTGCTAGATACTCTAACAGTTTATTATTTACACCAGGACAATCTGCTAGATACTCTAACAGTTTATTATTTACACCAGGACAATCTGCTAGATACTCTTAACAGTTTATTATTTACACCAGGACAATCTGCTAGATACTCTATAACAGTTTATTATTCACACCAGGACAATCTGCTAGATACTCTTTAACAGTTTATTATTTACACCAGGACAATCTGCTAGATACTCTATAACAGTTTATTATTTACACCAGGACAATCTGCTAGATACTCTTAACAGTTTATTATTTACACCAGGACAATCTGCTAGATACTCTTAACAGTTTATTATTTACACCAGGACAATCTGCTAGATACTCTTAACAGTTTATTATTTACACCAGGACAATCTGCTAGATACTCTTAACAGTTTATTATTTACACCAGGACAATCTGCTAGATACTCTAAACAGTTTATTATTTACACCAGGACAATCTGCTAGATACTCTATAACAGTTTATTATTTACACCAGGACAATCTGCTAGATACTCTAACAGTTTATTATTTACACCAGGACAATCTGCTAGATACTCTATAACAGTTTATTATTTACACGCAGGACCATCTGCTAGATACTCTAACAGTTTATTATTTACACCAGGACACTCTGCTAGATACTCTAACAGTTTATTATTTACACCAGGACAATCTGCTAGATACTCTTAACAGTTTATTATTTACACCAGGACAATCTGCTAGATACTCTTAACAGTTTATTATTTACACCAGGACAATCTGCTAGATACTCTATAACAGTTTATTATTTACACCAGGACAATCTGCTAGATACTCTAACAGTTTATTATTTACACCAGGACAATCTGCTAGATACTCTAACAGTTTATTATTTACACCAGGACAATCTGCTAGATACTCTTAACAGTTTATTATTTACACCAGGACAATCTGCTAGATACTCTTAACAGTTTATTATTCACACCAGGACAATCTGCTAGATACTCTTAACAGTTTATTATTTACACCAGGACAATCTGCTAGATACTCTTAACAGTTTATTATTTACACCAGGACAATCTGCTAGATACTCTTAACAGTTTATTATTTACACCAGGACAATCTGCTAGATACTCTAACAGTTTATTATTTACACCAGGACAATCTGCTAGATACTCTATAACAGTTTATTATTTACACGCAGGACCATCTGCTAGATACTCTAACAGTTTATTATTTACACCAGGACAATCTGCTAGATACTCTATAACAGTTTATTATTTACACGCAGGACCATCTGCTAGATACTCTAACAGTTTATTATTTACACCAGGACAATCTGCTAGATACTCTATAACAGTTTATTAATTACACGCAGGACCATCTGCTAGATACTCTAACAGTTTATTATTTACACCAGGACACTCTGCTAGATACTCTAACAGTTTATTATTTACACCAGGACAATCTGCTAGATACTCTTAACAGTTTATTATTTACACCAGGACAATCTGCTAGATACTCTAACAGTTTATTATTTACACCAGGACAATCTGCTAGATACTCTTAACAGTTTATTATTTACACCAGGACAATCTGCTAGATACTCTTAACAGTTTATTATTTACACCAGGACAATCTGCTAGATACTCTAAACAGTTTATTATTTACACCAGGACAATCTGCTAGATACTCTATAACAGTTTATTATTTACACCAGGACAATCTGCTAGATACTCTAACAGTTTATTATTTACACCAGGACAATCTGCTAGATACTCTATAACAGTTTATTATTTACACGCAGGACCATCTGCTAGATACTCTAACAGTTTATTATTTACACCAGGACACTCTGCTAGATACTCTATAACAGTTTATTATTTACACGCAGGACCATCTGCTAGATACTCTAACAGTTTATTATTTACACCAGGACAATCTGCTAGATACTCTATAACAGTTTATTATTACACGCAGGACCATCTGCTAGATACTCTAACAGTTTATTATTTACACCAGGACACTCTGCTAGATACTCTAACAGTTTATTATTTACACCAGGACAATCTGCTAGATACTCTTAACAGTTTATTATTTACACCAGGACAATCTGCTAGATACTCTTAACAGTTTATTATTTACACCAGGACAATCTGCTAGATACTCTAACAGTTTATTATTTACACCAGGACAATCTGCTAGATACTCTTAACAGTTTATTATTTACACCAGGACAATCTGCTAGATACTCTTAACAGTTTATTATTTACACCAGGACAATCTGCTAGATACTCTTAACAGTTTATTATTTACACCAGGACAATCTGCTAGATACTCTATAACAGTTTATTATTTACACGCAGGACCATCTGCTAGATACTCTAACAGTTTATTATTTACACCAGGACACTCTGCTAGATACTCTAACAGTTTATTATTTACACCAGGACAATCTGCTAGATACTCTAACAGTTTATTATTTACACCAGGACAATCTGCTAGATACTCTTAACAGTTTATTATTTACACCAGGACAATCTGCTAGATACTCTTAACAGTTTATTATTTACACCAGGACAATCTGCTAGATACTCTATAACAGTTTATTATTCACACCAGGACAATCTGCTAGATACTCTTAACAGTTTATTATTTACACCAGGACAATCTGCTAGATACTCTATAACAGTTTATTATTTACACCAGGACAATCTGCTAGATACTCTATAACAGTTTATTATTTACACCAGGACAATCTGCTAGATACTCTTAACAGTTTATTATTTACACCAGGACAATCTGCTAGATACTCTATAACAGTTTATTATTTACACCAGGACAATCTGCTAGATACT
The DNA here is from genome assembly GCA_038048925.1 of Garcialebias charrua. Classification (NCBI taxonomy): domain Eukaryota; kingdom Metazoa; phylum Chordata; class Actinopteri; order Cyprinodontiformes; family Rivulidae; genus Garcialebias; species Garcialebias charrua. The sequence goes on from JBBPBX010006271.1 coordinate 20,758, forward strand.
CTATAACAGTTTATTATTTACACCAGGACAATCTGCTAGATACTCTATAACAGTTTATTATTTACACGCAGGACCATCTGCTAGATACTCTAACAGTTTATTATTTACACCAGGACACTCTGCTAGATACTCTAACAGTTTATTATTTACACCAGGACAATCTGCTAGATACTCTTAACAGTTTATTATTTACACCAGGACAATCTGCTAGATACTCTATAACAGTTTATTATTCACACCAGGACAATCTGCTAGATACTCTTAACAGTTTATTATTTACACCAGGACAATCTGCTAGATACTCTATAACAGTTTATTATTTACACCAGGACAATCTGCTAGATACTCTTAACAGTTTATTATTTACACCAGGACACTCTGCTAGATACTCTAACAGTTTATTATTTACACCAGGACAATCTGCTAGATACTCTTAACAGTTTATTATTTACACCAGGACAATCTGCTAGATACTCTTAACAGTTTATTATTTACACCAGGACAATCTGCTAGATACTCTTAACAGTTTATTATTTACACCAGGACAATCTGCTAGATACTCTATAACAGTTTATTATTTACACCAGGACAATCTGCTAGATACTCTTAACAGTTTATTATTTACACCAGGACAATCTGCTAGATACTCTATAACAGTTTATTATTTACACGCAGGACCATCTGCTAGATACTCTAACAGTTTATTATTTACACCAGGACACTCTGCTAGATACTCTAACAGTTTATTATTTACACCAGGACAATCTGCTAGATACTCTTAACAGTTTATTATTTACACCAGGACAATCTGCTAGATACTCTTAACAGTTTATTATTTACACCAGGACAATCTGCTAGATACTCTATAACAGTTTATTATTTACACGTAGGACCATCTGCTAGATACTCTAACAGTTTATTATTTACACCAGGACACTCTGCTAGATACTCTAACAGTTTATTATTTACACCAGGACAATCTGCTAGATACTCTTAACAGTTTATTATTTACACCAGGACAATCTGCTAGATACTCTATAACAGTTTATTATTCACACCAGGACAATCTGCTAGATACTCTTTAACAGTTTATTATTTACACCAGGACAATCTGCTAGATACTCTTAACAGTTTATTATTTACACCAGGACAATCTGCTAGATACTCTTAACAGTTTATTATTTACACCAGGACAATCTGCTAGATACTCTTAACAGTTTATTATTTACACCAGGACAATCTGCTAGATACTCTATAACAGTTTATTATTTACACCAGGACAATCTGCTAGATACTCTAACAGTTTATTATTTACACCAGGACAATCTGCTAGATACTCTATAACAGTTTATTATTTACACGCAGGACCATCTGCTAGATACTCTTAACAGTTTATTATTTACACCAGGACAATCTGCTAGATACTCTATAACAGTTTATTAATTACACGCAGGACCATCTGCTAGATACTCTAACAGTTTATTATTTACACCAGGACACTCTGCTAGATACTCTAACAGTTTATTATTTACACCAGGACAATCTGCTAGATACTCTTAACAGTTTATTATTTACACCAGGACACTCTGCTAGATACTCTAACAGTTTATTATTTACACCAGGACAATCTGCTAGATACTCTTAACAGTTTATTATTTACACCAGGACAATCTGCTAGATACTCTTAACAGTTTATTATTTACACCAGGACAATCTGCTAGATACTCTAAACAGTTTATTATTTACACCAGGACAATCTGCTAGATACTCTATAACAGTTTATTATTTACACGCAGGACCATCTGCTAGATACTCTAACAGTTTATTATTTACACCAGGACAATCTGCTAGATACTCTATAACAGTTTATTATTTACACGCAGGACCATCTGCTAGATACTCTAACAGTTTATTATTTACACCAGGACACTCTGCTAGATACTCTATAACAGTTTATTATTTACACGCAGGACCATCTGCTAGATACTCTAACAGTTTATTATTTACACCAGGACAATCTGCTAGATACTCTATAACAGTTTATTATTTACACGCAGGACCATCTGCTAGATACTCTAACAGTTTATTATTTACACCAGGACAATCTGCTAGATACTCTTAACAGTTTATTATTTACACCAGGACAATCTGCTAGATACTCTTAACAGTTTATTATTTACACCAGGACAATCTGCTAGATACTCTTAACAGTTTATTATTTACACCAGGACAATCTGCTAGATACTCTTAACAGTTTATTATTTACACCAGGACAATCTGCTAGATACTCTTAACAGTTTATTATTTACACCAGGACAATCTGCTAGATACTCTAAACAGTTTATTATTTACACCAGGACAATCTGCTAGATACTCTTAACAGTTTATTATTTACACCAGGACAATCTGCTAGATACTCTATAACAGTTTATTATTTACACCAGGACAATCTGCTAGATACTCTAACAGTTTATTATTTACACCAGGACATCTGCTAGATACTCTAACAGTTTATTATTCACACCAGGACAATCTGCTAGATACTCTAACAGTTTATTATTTACACCAGGACAATCTGCTAGATACTCTTAACAGTTTATTATTTACACCAGGACAATCTGCTAGATACTCTTAACAGTTTATTATTTACACCAGGACAATCTGCTAGATACTCTAACAGTTTATTATTCACACCAGGACAATCTGCTAGATACTCTATAACAGTTTATTATTTACACCAGGACAATCTGCTAGATACTCTTAACAGTTTATTATTTACACCAGGACAATCTGCTAGATACTCTATAACAGTTTATTATTTACACCAGGACAATCTGCTAGATACTCTTAACAGTTTATTATTTACACCAGGACAATCTGCTAGATACTCTTAACAGTTTATTATTTACACCAGGACAATCTGCTAGATACTCTATAACAGTTTATTATTTACACCAGGACAATCTGCTAGATACTCTTAACAGTTTATTATTTACACCAGGACAATCTGCTAGATACTCTATAACAGTTTATTATTCACACCAGGACAATCTGCTAGATACTCTTAACAGTTTATTATTTACACCAGGACAATCTGCTAGATACTCTATAACAGTTTATTATTTACACCAGGACAATCTGCTAGATACTCTATAACAGTTTATTATTTACACCAGGACAATCTGCTAGATACTCTTAACAGTTTATTATTTACACCAGGACAATCTGCTAGATACTCTTAACAGTTTATTATTTACACCAGGACAATCTGCTAGATACTCTTAACAGTTTATTATTTACACCAGGACAATCTGCTAGATACTCTATAACAGTTTATTATTTACACCAGGACAATCTGCTAGATACTCTTAACAGTTTATTATTTACACCAGGACAATCTGCTAGATACTCTATAACAGTTTATTATTCACACCAGGACAATCTGCTAGATACTCTATAACAGTTTATTATTTACACCAGGACAATCTGCTAGATACTCTTAACAGTTTATTATTTACACCAGGACAATCTGCTAGATACTCTATAACAGTTTATTATTCACACCAGGACAATCTGCTAGATACTCTTAACAGTTTATTATTTACACCAGGACAATCTGCTAGATGCATGCAGCACGGTGAAACAGTGGTTAGCACCTCACAGCAACAAGGCACTTTATCAAATTCTGTTGAATGTTTCCTAGTTTTAATTACTTTTTTCAGATGATTGTTTTTGTTCTAATTCCATGTTTTAAACTCTATTCATGTTTATTTTTATTTTTTGATATTCAGAACAAATTTTTTTTCATCAGACTGAAAAGTGAAATATAAATAAAATTCATGGAAAGTTATTTTCAAGCCATTGTTCAAGTTGAAACTTTTATTTTGGCATCTGAGGACCCTGGTTGCAGGAAGTGGAGTTTGATTGACGCCTGGTCTGAACTCTGGTTTCTAGTTGAACTTCCTGTGAAACTGTCTCTGCACAGGAAGTTGTCTTTTTTACCAAAGTAAAGTTCTGTTTCCTCCCGTCTCTGTAGGAGTGATCGCTCGTCACCCTCTTTACTTCCCGTTCCTGAAGCAGCGCCTGACTTCTTCTGTGGTGGAGGACTACTTCTCCCACCTGATCGAACCGGGGCAGAACCGCGCCGTCACCAGGTGAGCGCACAACAAAACAGGAAGTGAAGCTCTGACTCGTCCACACAGCTAATAGGAAACAGAGGTGGAGGAACCAGATGTGGCAGAGCATCAGGGTTTACAGAGCTTCCAGGTGAACTACGACAAGACGGCCTGTCAAGGCCAGTCAGGGAGCCAAATTCAGATAAACACGATTGTTTTGGGAACAGGCAGAACTTTAAAGGGGACCAAAGATGCAAAATTCACTTTTTAATGTTTTTTTTTACTCAACTTTGGTTATGTACTTCTTAAAAAAACAGTCCTAGGACCAAAAAAATGCACCCAGTGGTATATTTACTCTAAGTATATTTATTTTTCAGTGATATAAATGTCTCGTTTTCAAATCCTGGCGCTTGTGATGTCACAAGCCGTAGGACAACCCACCCCAACCTGAGTCCAGCCCCTCACCTAGCAACCCCTGGTGATGCTCCACCCACTTCAGTATAAAAGACGTCACGGTTGTTTTTCCTGAGTTCATCTCAGAGTTCGATGTTTCGTTGTTGTTAAAATGCAGTACCGCTAATAACTAATTATCTATCAGTAAAAACGAAAAAACTTATTTACGGGCTCTTAAATCAACCGGACGACTGCTCACGGACCATATCCGGTCCGCGCCGGATGTGGTCCGTGAAAAAAAAGCGGTGCTCGCACTAAGCAGTTAGCAGCCAGTGTGTTACTCTGCAGCCTTATTGCTTGTTTTCGAAGAGTCAGACGAAGAGTTTTTAACATGGAGGGTGAACTTATGGATGTTTCTCAGCGGCCTACGTGACGCGTCAGCGCCTCATTTGCCCTGCCCAAAATGGCGGCCGGCCACAGAAGCGAGCCCACACGAAGGACTTTACAAGAAAACACGGTAAAAACAATTATTTCTTTGCTTAGAAAAAATATATTTCTTATGTAATGTAATGTAAAATTTTGAATTTATTTTTTTCACAGTACTGCTATTATTTTTTCACATCTTCTTCCTCTGGGTCTGACTCAGGGTCCCCTTTGGAGGGCGGAGTTAATGTAAACAGATTTTTTTAAGGGCGTGGCCTTCAGAGCTCATTATCATAAACAGCTCGTTCAGAACGGAAGTCAGAAAAGGCACAACTAGAAAGGGGATATTTTATTATCTAAGAATTATTTTGTGTATTAAATTGAATGAACATGGTCTGGATAGCACACAGACATACCATAAAAATGTATAGGACCTATAATTGGTCCCCTTTAATGACATCTACCCTGAGTCTGTGTCAGTCCACTCAGTTCTGAAACGTCGAATCCAAAAATCAGGAACCAGTTATCATAAATCCAATTATAGATGTGTCCTTAAGATCCACAGATGACAGCAGAGATAGACACATCATCAAGTCTTCAAGTTGATGAGATATCCAGCTTTGTGCATGACAACAGGACAAATCATCTCACCTACAGTCTGTCTTCTTGTTGAAGAAATGTTATCAGTTGTGTTGAGGACCAACTGACCAAATCCAAATCTATAAATTATGATTCTGAAGATTTGCAAAAGAGAGAAGGCTCTAAAGCAGTTTCACAGACAAGACAGAGAAAAGCAAAGTGGAGAGGGAGAGGAGGAGAAGATGTCCACCCTTGACAAGAGCAGTGTTGAATCTAAGATATGAACTCAGAAAAAGTCTAAACTAAAAGTACACTAAGCACTAGGGCTGAAACGATTCCTCGAATAATTTGAGTACCTCGATTACAAAAAATCCTCGAGGCAAATGTATCGGCCTCGAAGCTTCGTTAAACTCTTCAGAGTACTGTGGTGCAGCCGGAAGGTTTTTTGTGTTGCACAACGCTAGCGCTTCCGCTAATGCGTATGTGCTAAGTTTGTAGCTAAGGAGGGAAACAAAGACTGCCTAGAAGAAGAGCTCTGAAAACAACAAAAACTGTCAAAAGTTTGGGAACATGTTAGGCTAAACAGAAAAACAGCTCAAAGCAGAACTGGAGTGACCACAACAGCACGTCGGCCATGTTGCAGCGTCTGAAGAGAAAACACCCACTGTATGCATCCAACTCGTCCACAGCTGCAACAGGTATCAAAGTCAAAAGTCAAAGTCAACTTTATTGTCAGAACTGCAATAAGTACAGGACATACACAGAATTGAAATTGCGTTTCTCTCTGTCCCTCGGTGCAACAGTAACCATTTAAACATAGAAACACTGAAACATTTAATAATAGACATAAGCATAAAATAGTAAAACTGTAACACTGTCCTGAGTTTTTGCATAGTGGTATAAGAGTATGAAAATTTACACCAACTAAAACTAAAACACTAAACATTTAATGAACATAATACTGTCCTGAGTTTGATGATGATGATGATTTATTTGTTTTCTCAGGGACAGTGCACAACAATACATTGACCTACAAAAACAGGAAAGATGCATTGTGCCAGGTTATAGTAATAATACTAATTTTGCATACTAGTATAAAAAAAGTATAAAAAGTATAACTATAAAATAAAATAAAGGTTCTAGCATTGACATTTGCAAAGTGGCAAAGCAGCATATGAGTTAATGTACACAGTATATGTATGAGGTAGTTGATGTTGGTATAGAGGCAAAAGTGGCATATGCAATAAGGCACATTGGGCATCCTTAAATAAGGCTAGTCAGAGAATACTGTATATGTATCAGCAGTAGTGTAGATATAAAAGTAGTGTAAATGTAAACAGTAGTAATAAATGTAAACAGTATTAATAAATGTAAACAGTGAATGTAAACAGTAGTATGACTATAGGCAGTAATGTAATACAAACATTAGTGCAAATATGAGAAGTAGTGCAAACTGAATGAGCACATGACCGAGAGTTTAGTGAATAACCCGTTTGATGACACAGAGTCCAGTGTTAAAATCTTTGTGTTGAGTGGTAATGTGTGAGAAAGTTTTTTGTGTTAAGGCAGTTCAAATGGGAGGGGAGGCAGAGCAGGCAGAGTGTTTAGCATCCTGACTGCCTGATGAACAGAGCTGTCTCTCAGTCTGCTGGTTCGAGCCTGGAGACTCCTCAGTCTCCTCCCTGATGGCAGCAGTCTGAAGCAGCTGTGTAGTGGGTGTGTGGGATCACCTGCCATGCAGTGGGCTTTCCATCATGTTCTCTTTGCAAAATACATTCACTAAATGTTGATAATCTGTCATGTTAAAGATGTATAATGAGGCGTATTTGAGCTAACGCTAAATCTACTGACTAATACCTGGCAGGGTGTTATCTGTAAGTTGTGTGAGCAAAAAAAATAAATCTATGCAGGACGATGCAGGTTTGTTAACAGACTGACACATTTTATCGCTGTACCTCCATCCTGACTTAAATGAGATATTTAGGGTGATTATTTCATGTGTAAATGTATTTACAAGAGTTAGTAGGATTTTTTTTTCTTGCTACAGATGTTTGACTTAAAAACTGGGATTAATCTTCATTTATTACTATTGTCATATTTGTTTATAGCTAAGCAATCAAGCCTAAATAATACTACATACTGCAGAACTCAATATACAAACTCAAACTTTTCATTATCTGTCTTACTCAGTTTCTAACATAAAGATTCCATTCAGTTTTCCAATCCATAAAAATGATTTTACAGCATTTAGATTTATAATAATAATATAATAATAATCATTTTATTTAAAAGCGCCTTTCAGGACACCCAAGGACACTTAACAAATCAATACAGTGCAAACATTATCAGTGACAAATTGAAATATAAAAATACATGAAGATTATAAAATGCAAAATAATAAAAACACATTTAGTAAAGTTAATGATAAGCTAGTCTAAAGAGATGTGTTTTCAGAGCAGTCTTGAACAGAGAAAGGGAGGTGGTGTTTCGAAGGTCTGGTGGTAGAGCGTTCCAGAGGTGAGGGGCAGAGCAGGTGAAGGCCCTGCTCCCCATGGTGGAGAGGCGGGCAGAGGGTACATGGAGATGTAGTGAAGAGGAGGATCTGAGAGAGCGTGATGGGATGGAGATTTGTAGGAGGTCAGATAGATAAGGAGGGGCAAGGTTGTGGATAGATTTGAACGTGAGAAGTAGAATTTTGAAGATGATGCGTGATTTAACCGGGAGCCAGTGGAGCTGCTGCAGGACAGGAGTGATGTGGTTATAGTAGGAGGAGCCAGTGGAGCTGCTGCAGGACAGGAGTGATGTGGTTATAGTAGGAGGAGCCAGTGGAGCTGCTGCAGGACAGGAGTGATGTGGTTATAGTAGGAGGAGCCAGTGGAGCTGCTGCAGGACAGGAGTGATGTGGTTATAGTAGGAGGAGCCAGTGGAGCTGTTGCAGGACAGGAGTGATGTGGTTATAGTAGGAGGTTTGAGTGATGACACGGGCAGCTGAGTTCTGGACCATCTGTGGTCCATTTTTATGCAATGGTTAAAAATAATTCAGTGACACAGGGTTTTAATTAGTTTTATCTGCTAAACTGAATGCTAATTACTTTAAAATAAACCATGGTCCGTGCTCCGCTACCATGCTTAACCAATGCTAACTGCTACTTCCTGTCTGACAGGAAGTTGTACCTCGACTCATTTAGACATAAGAGCTAGACTTGCATTTGAGCCTAAAAAACTGGCCCGGCCCGAGCCTGTAGGTTTCTTTTCCAAACGTGAATAGACCCGATCATTTAACTTAATTACAGGCCTGAGACCCCTCCACCATCACCACCCACCCAAAATAAATAAATAAATTAAGCTTTTACTGCTTTTCCAAGGAAATCAGTTTAACGTTATATGAAAAAAAAATGAAAAAAATCATTTCAGAGAAAAGAAGATCCATCCATCCATTATCTTCTGCTTACAGTATTGTGATGTCAGGTCTCGGGGCAGCATCTTGAGCAGGAGGTCCAGACATCTCTTTCCACAGCCACCTCTTCCAGCTCTTCTGGGAGGATTCCAAAGTGTTCCCAAGCCATAATTTCTCCAGCGTATCCTAGGTCTAACCCCAGGGTCTCCTCCCAGTAGGACATGCCTGAAGCACCTCTCTAGAGAGGCACCCAGGAAGCATCCTTACCATATAGGTGGTGACCAACATAGTTCCCATGTGACGTAACATCTGTGGAATTTCCGGGTTGACCCTCATGCGTGGAGGCGGAACGCTACGAGAGCAGCAGTTACAGTGTGGTCTACTGGCTGTGTGATTTTTCACGTTGTTTTTTTTTTTGTTTATTTCTAATTAATTGCAATGGTTACTTCGTGTTGGGTCAGTGGGTGTTCCAGTCGGGTAGACGTTTGGGCAACGCGCAGGTTTCACTTAATCCCAAAAATAAGTAAACGTGAAGGATTTATCTCATCGGAGAAGCTCACAGCAGCCCCTCCTCTCTCTGAGTCTGCTCGGATCTGCTCTGAAGACGTCGTGCTTTTGGCCGGTAAACAAAATATTCTACATAAATCATTTTGTGAAACAATGTCAGAACAATGTTAGAGTACAACTGTCTGTGTGTTGGAGCTGGTTTTTTTTTTTCATGATTTAGCACCGTCTACTGCTGTGGTTAGCTGTGGTTAGCTTAGCATGTCGCTAACGCGACATGCTAACTTCCAACACGGTAACACTCAAAGTGCTGGTCCTGGTCCGTGTTGAGCCTGGACTGTTTGTTGGCTGTGTGTTATTTTAGTTAAACCTTTATTTAGCTGGTTAGATATGATTGAGACAGTTTACACATCTTTTTTGGATTTAAAGCTGTGAAGCTCCTCGGTGTGCACTCCTCGTAGTAATTAAATAATTAATGATATCAGAGTAACTTCTTGGTGACAAGTTGTCCGCTTCGTCTGCCATGATTTCTTTCTCCAACTCATTCAACTCCGACCACTGCCATTTTGCTCTTGTGCCTTGGTCAAGCTAGTAATGTATTTAGCTGTGGTAGCTCGAGTCTGTTTGTCCGCCATCTCTGCCTTTACGGGTGGCGAAAAACCCGGTATTGCGCAATACTCGTCACGTGTGTGGGAACTATGGAGGAGTTCAATGCATCAGAGTTCACTTCTTCTTGGGAGCTGCCTTCTTGGCTTTGGGTTTGGCTGCCTTCTTTGCTGGAGCTTTCTTGGCTGCGGTGGGCTTCTTCACTTTCTTGGGAGACTTCTTAGTAGCTGCGGGCTTCTTGGCTGCAGCCACCTTCTTGGGCTTTTTGGCCGCGGCGGGCTTTTTAGCTTTTGGAGCAGCTTTCTTGGTGTCAGCCTGTTTGCTCATCTTGAAGGATCTGGAGGTGCTGGTTCCCTTGGTTTGGACCAGGGTCCCCTTGGCCACCAGGCTCTTGATGGCGGTCTTGAAATACCGGTAGGTCTTGGTATATATAAAGTAGACCTTCTCCTACTCCGCTCCTGCTTCCTGGAATATCTTACAAAAATATCTGAAGTTCTCCACCTTGACTTCTCTAAATGGCTTTAAGAATCTGTTGGACTCCTGGCAAAAACCAATGCAGACATGTTCCTGTTATTAGTTTCCTACATTTGCCTTATAATCTATCTGTTTTGCTACTTTGACATATTATTTTAACTTGTTAAAAAAATCTGTATTCTTGTCTGTTGTCACTGTTGTCATCATTCTTTGTTGAAACCAGGGGCCTCATGTATCAAAAACCTGCGTGGATTTCCTACTGAAAAGTGACGTACGGTGAAATCCAGAAAAGTGTCTACGCACAAAAAGATCCAGATTTATCAAACTGTGCGTACACCTGAATCCACGCACATTCCTTTTGTACATCACAATTGACGTGGAACTGAGCGCACGTGAGACACCTCCCCTGACACGCCTACATTTACATATGTTAAACAGATGCAAATTACTTCCTGCATGTGTGAAGGACATGTTTGTTTGATCCCTGCGCGATCAGAAATGATTTCTAGATTCGGGAAAATAATGAATTCAATATAATATGAGTGAGGACAAACATCCTAAGTAAGAATAGTAATAAAATGTGTTCATCATGCAAAGAACGAGTGATTGTCGGTATTTGTGTGCGCGCGCACCCTGCTGTGGTGCGCGAACCGGCTCATTCATTCATTCTGTGTGGAAATATTAACTTTGCGCACGAGTTTATTACCATTATTACTGTAAACACAGAGGAACTTACTTGGATGTTTGCTAGAACATAGATCTTTGTTTATGTAGATGATGTGAAGAAACGAGTCTGTGCGTCTTGGTGGAGACTTTTCATGACATGATGTTGGAGTCTCCAGACGCAGCGCGCGCCCCGCAGCCCTGTGCGCAGTCTGTCTGTGAAGCTTTTGCTCTCCTACAAGTTATATAAGGTGTACTTTCACGTGTCATTTTGGAGAAATCTACAATAAACGCAGATAATGAAACACCTCCAGCTGCCGTGTCGACACCGGTGAGGGTGCGCGCGCGCTCCAAGCGCGACCACTCAGCCTTTGGAATATAAGGTGTACTTTCACGTGTCATTTTGGAGAAATCTACAATAAACGCAGATAATGAAACACCTCCAGCTGCCGTGTCGACACCGGTGAGGGTGCGCGCGCGCTCCAAGCGCGACCACTCAGCCTTTGGAAACATATGGATGAGACCATTCCATTGGACATGATCCGGCTTTGTGTGGACTGGACTGCACAGTCCCGATCGACCTGCAGCTCCCTCTGTGGAACAGTTTGACCGCTGCTTCTGTATGCACGCGTGATGCACGGCTCCCCAGAGCGCAGCATGCAGTGCCAAACTGGAAAATTATTATTTCTGAAAACGGCTGATAAGCCATATCCTAGATCGGAAAACTATATCTGTTTCTAAATAAATGCTCTGCGTGTTACACTATTTATTATAACCTCCAGTAAGGCTGAATGAATCCGTTCCTGTTAAATTTATTTTTGGCACAACGTTGCGCGTCCTTTATTTCACTGCGTCATGTGGATGTAATACTTGTTAATCGTGTGTTTGGAGGGAATATTAATCATTTTCACATCTTGAACTGTTAATAATAATAATAATAATAATAATAATAATAATAATGAATTCAATTTATAACGCACTTTTCATTAATGGAAATCTCAAAGTGCTACAAGGTGCAACATATTTGAATGTCAATAAGACAAATAATAAAACAATTAAAATCAACAACAGTATCAACTCAGATCAAAAGTAGAATCATGAGGAGGAAGAGTATGCTCGGTTGAAAAGAAAGGTCTTCAAGCCGCTCTTAAAGTCAACCACAGACTGTGGGGCTTCAGTTTCTCTGAAACACCTGTAAGTGTCGCCAAAGGAACAAGAACCACAGAAACGTGCGTACGCCTGCTCGGGAGCTTGCGTGGATATGTACCTGGATGCGCATATATTCACGTTCAGTTCAGTTTTGATACATACGGGCTTTTGCGTGGAAAGTGACGTGCGCAATGTTTTTGTGCGCACGCACGGTTGATACATGAGGCCCCAGGTCTCTCTTGTAAATGAGTCCTTGAGACTCAATTGGATTAACCTGCTTGAATAAAGGTTGAATGAATATGCCTGAACCACATCATCTGGCTCCTTTAGAAGTGAAGGAGCAGTGGTTCTACTCTGAGTCTCTCCTGATAACTGAACGTCTCACCCTGTCTCTAAGGGAGAGTCCAGCTACCCTGCAGAGGAAACTCATTTCATCCTCCTGTATCCATGATCTTATTCTTTCATTCACTACCAGAGTTCATGACCAGAGGTGAGGGCAGGAACGTTGTCTTACAGCTCAGCGCTCTCTTCAGTTCAATTCAGTTTATTTTAGGGATGCACAATATTATCGGCTTGGTATTGGCCAATATTAACGTTAATTTTCAATATCAAACATTGGCCATTCCATTAAAATAACTCGCCGATACAAAAGGTGCTGTTTTTGCTGCAACGGCAGCCGTACATGATGATGTTGCAGCACAACGACGTCACCCGATCTCACGGCGGACAGCAATATTCAAAATGTCAGTGGTGTGGAAGTTTTCATTTTTTGTTGGTGAGGATGTTGGATTCTGAAGATTTATGGACTACGTTGAGCCTCGCTTCATCGTCCTCAGTCAGAGATATTTTTCCGACGTAACGTTACCCAAGTTACTACCGTAATTTCTGACGATGTTGAGAAGCTAATAGTCGATAGCACGTCTTGTTGGGTGAGTTTTACCACAGACATTTAGATAATAATAATAATAATAATAATACATTTTATTTATAGGCACCTTTCTTGGCACTCAAGGTCACCTTACATTGTCATTCATAAAAAATAAACCAGACACAATATTATAAACAGATGGTCTAGTGGCAGGGCTTTTGACTTGGGACCCGAAGGACGCGGGTTCGCGCCCCGGCCACTACCCACCTTGGGGTGTCTATGAGTGCACACCTATTTCTCCAGCTCCCCGGGCGCTTTCGGGCTGCTCACTGCACCACCTGGTAGGTGGTTGGGTTAAATGCAGAGACGAATTTCGTCTGTGTATGGGAAACATACGCAGATGACAGGAAAAGACATTATTATTATTATTATTATAAACACAGTAAAAACAAGTAAAATGAATTAAAATAAAAAATAAGACAATGCCGTTGTTATCATAGTGCATAGGCTACTTTAAACAGGTGAGTTTGAGTTTGACTTTGAAATGTGGCAATGAGTCTGTGTTGCGAATATCAGGTGGGAGTGAGTTCCAGAGCTGGGGAGCAGAGCAGCTGAATGCTCTGCTCCCCATAGTAACAAGACGGGCAATGGGAACAATGAGCTGGATGGAAGAAGAGGATCTGAGGGTACGAGCAGGTGTAGCAATGTGAATAATGTCTGAAAGGTATGGAGGAGCAAGGTTGTGGACAGCTTTGAATGTAAGGAGGAGTATTTTGTAATTGATGCGATATGGGATGGGAAGCCAATGAAGCTGTTGTAAAACAGGTGTGATGTGATGGATTGAGGGGGTCCGTGTAATGATACGGGCAGCTGAATTTTGGACCAGTTGTAATTTATGGAGGGTTTTCTGAGGTAGGCCAAAAAGAAGAGAATTACAATAATCTAAACGAGAGGTGACCAGACTGTGGACCAGAACAGCAGTGGAGTGAGGGAAGGACGGAGACGATTAATGTTTCGAAGATGAAAGTAGGCTGACCGAGTGATATTATTGACATGGGAGGAGAAGGAGAGGGTGCTATCAAGGATGACACCCAGACTCTTAACCTGATGGGAGGGAAAGATGGAAGAGTTATCAACCGGAATGGAGAAGCTATGAAGTTTGTTTAGTATTGATTTAGTGCCAATTAAAAGTTCTGTTTTATTGCAATTTAGTTTAAGAAAATTTAAAGTGAACCAGTGTTTTATTTCAAGCAGACAGTCCGTGAGGGATGAAGGTGGAAGTGTAGAGTTAGGTTTGGTTGAAAGATAGAGTTGGGTGGCATCTGCGTAGATGTCGTGTTAGCCCCGTTAGTATGATTAGTCTATGGCACAATGGATAGACAAAAACGTTGATCTTAAAAGTCTGTCCTTCATGCACAGGAGTGCAGAGGATCCTACACTGCAGCTAGGAACCTGGAACAAGTCTCCACAATTGAGACAGCATTGCATTTGACTAATGCTATTAAATAACATTTAACACTTTTTATTTAATATAAGTTAAAGTGCTATGCATATCATATGACTGTTACTGAATTTGTCACCAGTGGATAGAAGCTAAAACTGGAGAGATCTGATCTCTCCCAGTAACTCCAGTTAACCCCTTGTTGTTCAACCCCTCCTGAAAAAACCAAACCTCAACCCGTCAGTATTATCCAATTTCAGGCCTGTCTCCAGACTCCCATTTGTTTCTAAACTTCTAGAGAAAATAGTTGAGTCCCAGTTGAAGTGCTTCCTAGAGGATCACGCTGTCCCCGAGCTAGTCCAGTCTGGCTTCAAATCCCTCCACAGCACTGAAACTGCCCTACTGAAGGTTTTTAACGACATCTTTCTATCCACAGATACTGGTGACTCTGTGCTGCTTGTCCTATTGGACCTCACATCCGCTTTCGACACCATCGACCATGAGATCCTCATTGCTAGGTTGGAGCAGTGGGTGGGCATCTCAGGATCAGCCCTAAACTGGTTCAGATCCTACCTCTCTGACAGGTCTTTTTGTGTGTCCATCAATGATTTTACTTCTGCAGTGGCGGCTCTTAAATGGGGGGTTCCGCAGGGGTCCATCCTGGGTCCTCTCTTGTTCTCCTTATACCTGCTGCCACTCGGTGCTATTTTCCGGAAACACAATATACCTTTCCACTTCTACGCTGATGACTGTCAAATTTACTTCCCCCTAAGACAAAATGGTACAGGCTCTATTCAACCTCTGCTCGACTGCCTGGCTGACATCAGGGACTGGATGGCTTTAAATTTCTTAAGCTTCAATGATAAGAAGTCTGAAGCCATATTGTTCCTTCCCAATGACACAACCTCAAACCACTGCATTGACCTGTCTGCTCTACCCCTGTCCGAAAAACAAAAAGTCAAAAATCTGGGAGTGATAATGGATCCTTCCATGAAACTCAACAGTCATGTAAACATGATCGTCAAATCCTGTTTTTTCCAGCTGAGGCGTCTGTCTAAGCTGAAGCCCATATTATCAAAAAACAACCTGGAGACAGTGATTCACGCATTCATTACATCTAGGCTTGATTACTGCAATTCCCTTCTGCTTGGCGTCAGTCAAGCCACCATTGCACGATTACAACTGGTTCAGAACGCAGCTGCCCGATTTTTAACCAGCACACGCAAAAGAGAGCACATTACACCAGTCTTGGCCTCCCTTCACTGGCTACCGGTTCATCTTCGAATCCAATTCAAAATTCTCATGTATGTCTACAAATCGCTGAACAGTCTCGCCCCCGCCTATCTCTCGGATCTGATACACCCATATGTCCCTCCACGTGCTTTGAGGTCAGAGGATCAGGTACTCTTAATAGTTCCAGAAACTCGCCTTAAGCGCAGGGGTGACAGGGCGTTCTCTGTAGCAGGCCCAAGACTCTGGAACGAGTTACCGCTGCTCATCAAACAGGCCCCCTCCCTCTCGGTTTTCAAATCCCGGTTAAAAACTCACTACTACTCCATTGCTTTCAATGCCAGCTGATTTGTATTGGATCGTTTGATTTATGATCTGCAATGTTTTTATGTTTTTCGTGTTGTACTTCATTGTCTGTGTTGCCTGTTGCGTGTTTGTTTGTCCAGCACTTTGGTGTGGACTTGTTCCTGTTTAAAGTGCTTTATAAATAAAATGGTATGGTATGGTATGGTAAGACTCTGGCAGCAGCATTTTGGATCAACTGAAGACTTTTTAAAGAAGTATTTGGACACCCAGATAACAAACCATTGCAATAGTCCAGTCTAGACATGACAAATGCATGAAACAGTTTTTCTGCATCATTTTTAGATCTACCGGGTCTGTCCAGCATCTTCCCCCACCATCTGATCCAACTCACTACCAGGTGGTGATCAGTTGACAGCTCAGCTCCTCTCTTCACCCGAGTGTCCAAAACAAATGGCTGCAATTCAGATGAAACAACTGCAAAGTCAATCATCGATCTACGACCTAGGACGTCCTGGTGCCAAGTGTTCTTATGGACACAGTTATGTTGGAACATGGTGTTCGTGATGGACAACCTATGACTAGCACAGAAGTCCAACAACAGAACACTGCTCGGGTTCAGATCAGAGAGGCCGTTCCTCCCAATCACGCCTGTCCACGTCACACTGTCATTACCCACATGGGCATTGAAGTCACCCAGCAAAATTAAGGAGTCCCCAGCTGGTGCACCTTTCAGCACCCCTGCCAAGGACTCCAAGAAGGCCAGATACTCTGAAATGCAGTTTGGCACACAGGGTCAAACAACATTCAGAGTCCGTCCCCCCACCCGAAGACGAAGGGAAGCCACCCTCTCATCTACTGGGGAAAACTCCAACACACAGGCACCAAGTCGAGGGCTACAAGCAGACCAACACCAGCTTGACACCTCTCACCATGGGCAACTCCCCGCTCCTGCTTCATGGAATATCTTACAAAAAGATCTGAAGCTCTCGACCTTGACTTCTCTAAATGGTTTTCAGAATCTGTTGGAATCCTGGCAAAAACCAATGCAGATTTGTTCCTGTCTTTGATTTTATACATATACCTTATAATGTTTTGCTAGTTTTTTGATACTTTGTTAAAAAAAAAATAAATATATTTTTTTTTTCTCTCTTTTGTTTTCTATTGTTTATTGTTTGTTTGTTTATTGTTTATTGTTTAAGGAAATTCTACCACTGCTGTTCATTGTTCTTTAGTTTTAGCAGGTCGCTTTCGTAAATGAGCCCATGAGGTTCAAAAGATTTACCTGACTAAATAAAGGTTGAATGAATGAATGAATGGTATAAGGTCCAGCCCCTCTCAAGGAGATTGGTTCCAGAGCCCATGCTGTGTGTTGAGTTGAGTCCAACTAGATCTAGTCAGTACCTCTCAACGTCACGCACAAGCTCAGGTTCCTTCCCCACCAGAGTGGCCACATTCCATATCCCAAGAGCAGCTTTGGTAAGTCAGGGTCAGAGTGCCAGGGTCCCCGCCTTCGACCACTGTCTTTGGCCATTGCCCATGGCATCACACACCCGACTTTTACGACCCTTCCTGCAGGTGGTGGATCCACAGGAAGGCAAACCCATGTTGCTCCTTTGGGCCCAACCGGGCCCCATGGGTAGACACCCGATCACCAGGCACTTGGCGACAAGCCCCTCCCCAGGCCTGGCTCCAGGGTGGGGCCCCGGTGACCCACGTCCAGGCAAGGGACACTTGAGTTTCTTGTTTTTTCCTGTCCATAAAAATCTTCTGAATCACTTTGTCTGGCCTATCACCTAAGACCAGTCTGCCTTGGGACACCTTACCAGGGGCAATTATAATAGCCCCCGACAGCAGAGCTCCTAGGATCATTCAGGTGTCACCAACTTGATCCAGTGTCAAGTTTCCAGTCAGTGATGGTTTGGGGCCATGTCATCTGCTGGTTTTGGTCCACTGTGTTTTCTGAGGTCCAAGGTCAACGCAGCCGTCTACCAGGAAGTTTTAGAGACTTCCTGCTGTTGACCAACTTTATGGAGATGCAGATTTCATTTTCCAACAGGACTTGGCACCTGCACACAGTGACAAACGAAGGTGGGCACCGCTAATTAAAAAATTAGTTCCACAATTTCTAAAACGCTTATTAATTTTTTTAGGTCCACAATTTCAAAAGCACAAATGTCTTATGAAAATTAGGGGAAGCTAATCTAATCCGCTATTTATATATTTCTATATTATATATATATATATTTCTATATTATATATATATATATTTCTATATTATATATATATATATATTTCTATATTATATATATATATATAAAGTAACAAAAATGATCCTAAAAGGATGAAATTACAAAAATCAAAGGATTTATTTAATACTTTACGTACATATATTCTATTCGGCCACGAAATTAACAAAAAATAGAATGATCTTTTAATCCCTAAAACCACGTTTAAATCTCAAATACACGGGTGTGTCGCCACCGCATTTATACATAAAAGTAACCCAAATACATGAAACTAACGACTCGCCGTCGAATGGTCGACACAAAACACACAATAAACTCCTCCGGCCACGTTAATTTGGCTTGAAACAGCGGTGTTATTTACGGATTTCATTAGTAACCCAGCACTACCGGTGTAACAGGCAGACACAGTTAGCGTCTATAGGTAGTCAACAGATTTAATGAAAAGTAACTAAAATACATAAAAATAACGACTCACCGTCGAATGGTCATCACAAAACACACAATAAAATCATCCGGCCACGTTAATTTGGCTTGAAACAGCGGGTTATTTACGGATTTATGAAGACACCGAGCGCAGCCAGCTACAGAATTAGCCCCTGAGTTCAACTATGACCCGGAAGTTGTCAAGATGGAATAGTCCATTTTTAGTAGGGGGATAAAGAAATCGACCGTTTTTTTTATTGCGTATTTAATGATCGTTTTCATCGTAACTATAATTATTTTTATGTTAAATGTACATTAACAAGCAGGATCAATGTTAGTGATGTAGGTGACTGCACGGGGCGAGGCGGGGCCGGGGCCACTGCTGAAATGGGACCCCCAGGCATTTACCTACATGGTAGAGCCGAGTCTGTTCTCAGCTCTGCCCCCCTCACCCTCACACCCTTTCCTCCTCTGCTGTTTACGGTGGGGAAAAAGGTAAAACAAGCAGCATAAGAGCTTGTAAATAAGTTTATTGGTTTTTACTGATAGATAATTAGTTATTAGCGGTACTGCATTTTAAATAAAAATAGCACAAATCCGCTTATGAATTATAAAAGTTAGTCAATTCACAAAAACGCTGACAAAAAGTTTAGGTCCACTGTAAGCGGATTAGCGCTTTAGCGCTACCTAGCGGTCTGTGCCCACCACTGGTGACAAAGTACCAGTACCTGGTTTAAGGACCATGGTATCCCTGTTACTGTTTTCATTTTAATATTGTTCTTATACATTTTTATTATACTTTACTGCTGTTAATATCAGAATTGTTACTACTGTATTGATGTGTGATACTGTTCTGTAAATTTTTGAGCCTCTTTTATGTTGTGTGTGTGTGTGAAGCACCTTGATAACAGTTTATCTGTTCTAACTGTGCTATATAAATAAATTTGACTTGACTTGACTTGACTGTTCTTAACTGACCAGCAAACTGGCCAGACCTTAACCCCATAGAAAGTATATGAGGTGTTGTGAAGATGAAGATGTGATACACCAGAGCCAACAATTCAGAAGAGCTGAAGGTCACTATCAGAACAACCTGGACTCTCATTACACCTGAGCAGTGACGCAGACTGATCAACTCCATGACACGTTGCATTGATGCAGTAATCCAGGCAAAAGGAGCAACAACTAAGTATTGATGTTGTACATGCTCATACTTTTCATGTTTGTACTTTTCATGTTTGTACTTTTCATGCTCATACTTTTCATGTTTGTACTTTTCAGTTGGACAACATTTCTAAAAATATTTTTTATTAGTCTTAAGTAATATTCTAATTTTCTGAGATACTGAATTTGTGGTTTTCATTAGTTGTCAGTTATAATCATCAACATTAAAATAAATAAACATTTGAAATAAATCAGTCTGTGAGTAATGAATGAATATAATATACAAGTTTCACTTTTTGAATGGAATTACTGAAATAAATCAACTTTTTCATCATACAGTATTCTAGTTTTATGACCAGTACCTGTATTTGTAAACCGACCACCTTGATCATTTGATGAAAATCTGCTTTCTAGTTTTTATTTTGCTTAAAAGTAAAGTTTCCTCAAATGACTGGGGTGGCTAAAGGTGAACCTGTGAGGATGAGGGCCACCGCTGGCCACCCCCCAGCTCCACCTCTGCACCTTGTGGTGGATAAAATGTCAAGCTTTACTCCACTTCAGTTCCAGTCCAGAAAACGTGCTCGTCACTTCACGGCTTTTTGTCGCCTGGATCAATAGAAGAACTAGCCTGGCCCTCGCCTTCCTGCACAGCTCCGCTCAATCCTCATTTCCCTTCACTGCACAGTCTGGGACTTGTCCCATAGACAACGATTTCTCCGGTAGGTTTTTGACCGGACCAATCAGAGAGCAGAAGGCGGAGTTTTGAACGACGTCGACTGACGTCGTCATTCAAAATGGCTGCCGCCACGAAGGAATTTTCAATAAAACAAGGTAAAAAACTATTATTTCTCTGCTGAGAAAAAATATATTTCATAGCTGACGTTATATCAGAAGTGTTCCTGAGCAATCAGAGAGCAGAAGGCGGAGTTTTGAACGATGTCGACTGACGTCGTCATTCAAAATGGCTGCCGCCACGAAGGAATTTTCATCAAAACAAGGTAAAAAACTATTATTTCTCTGCTGATAAAAAATATATTTCTTAGCTGACGTTATATCAGAAGTGTTCCTGAGCTTAACAGTTCCTAAATCAATTCACGAAATGGTCAAATCTGCTGGATTTAAATAGTTTCGGTTTGATATTTTCCAAACAGCCTCGGGTGCGCTACGAAAATAAATGATAAAAAATCGAATTTTATCTCAAATGTTTCATCTAGGCCAACAGTCAGTAAATTAAAGACATATAATTACACACTGGTGGCAGAAAAAATATCCACCGAGTGGTTTCTGAGCAATTTATCTGATAGCCTGGACCTCGCCAGGCTAAACTAACAAAACTCTGCCTCCTGTTCTCTGATTGGTCCATTCAAAAATCTCCAGGAGAAATCGTTGTCTATGGCAGAGATGCCAGACCCTAGTCCAAAGCGAAGTGAAGGACAAGGGTCTGGTTTAAACCAGGCTATAGAAGAACAGACGGCAGCAGAAAGTTGATGTTTGGTGTCGTGAGCACTTCAACTAGCCTGGCCCCCGCCTTCCTGCACAGCTCCGCTCAATTCTCATTTCCCTTCACTGCTAGTACGAAGCGAAGTGAAGGACAAGGGTCTGGTTTTAACCAGGCTACACTTCAACAGGAAAAGAGCTTCAGTCATGTCATCAGGGTGTCTTTACTGTCATTCACATCTCATGTGGTGCATGAGGTGGAATGAAACTGTGTACACAGAGTCCCAGTTATATCCAACAAAAATTCAAATTGTAAAGAAAAACAGTGATGAAATCTAAGATATGAACTAAGAATACACAAAGCACTAGTCGTACCAAGCAATGTGCCAAACAACAGCAGCATAAAGTAATCAGCAGCATGAAATAATCAGCAACATGAAATAATCAGCAGCATGAGATCAGCAGCATGAAATAATCAGCAGCATGAGATCAGCAACATGCAATAATCAGCAGCATGAAATAATCAGCAGCATGAGATCAACATGAAATAATCAGCAGCATGAAATAATCAGCAGCATGAAATAATCAGCAGCATGAAATAATCAGCAGCATGAAATAATCAGCAGCATGAAATAATCAGCAGCATGAAATAATCAGCAGCATGAGATCAGCAGTCTGAAATAATCTGCAGCATGAAATAATCAGCAGCATGGATCAGCAGCATGAAATAATCAGCAGCATGAAATAATCAGCAGCATGAAATAATCAGCAGCATGAGATCAGCAGTCTGAAATAATCAGTAGCATGAAATAATCAGCAGCATGAGATCAGCAGCATGAAATAATCAGCAGCATGAAATAATCAGCAGCATGAGATCAGCAGTCTGAAATAATCTGTAGCATGAAATAATCAGCAGCATGAGATCAGCAGCATGAAATAATCAGCAGCATGAGATCAGTAGTCTGAAATAATCTGTAGCATGAAATAATCAGCAGCATGAGATCAGCAGCATGAAATAATCTGCAGCATGAAATCAGCAGCATGAATTAATCAGCAGCATGAGATCAGCAGCATGAAATAATCAGCAGCATGAGATCAGCAGCATGAAATAATCAGCTGCATGAGATCAGCAGCATGAAATAATCAGCAGCATGAGATCAGCAGCATGAAATAATCAGCAGCATGAGATCAGCAGCATGAAATAATCTGCAGCATGAGATCAGCAGCATGAAATAATCTGCAGCATGAGATCAGCAGCATGAAATAATCAGCAGCATGAGATCAGCAGCATGAAATAATCAGCAGCATGAGATCAGCAGCATGAAATAATTGCAGCATGAGATCAGCAGCACAGTGATTTTTTTCACAGTGATAATCTCGTCAGGATCATGGTGAAAATGACTGAAAAGTTTAGTCAGCTGGACCAGTTTCCAGTGGCAGCGCGGCTCGTTGAACATCTGTAAACTGCAGCGTCTCATGTCACCCCCCAACGCCTCCAGGCGCTCGATTAGCTCCGTCTGCTGCTGATTAACACAGCAGGAGACACACACACACACACACACAGAGTCTGAGGCGTGTTGGTGGACTGGTGAACAACTCCTTCTCTCAAGTTGTTGGTGGTTTCATGGGGGGGCGGGGTCTGAGTCGCCATGGATACGTGTCTGAGTTTCCTGTGGTTTTTCTAGGTACACCCTGCCGGGGATCCACGGCCTCAACTTCGTCCTGAGGAGGTCTCTTGGAGGGGGAGGGGTGGCCTCGCTGCGCAGCGACCCCCAGGTAATAAGAGCCTCCATGAGGCTGCTTTTATCTCCAGACTGCTGCTTTTAACTGTCTCACCTCGCTGGAAC
This sequence comes from Garcialebias charrua, assembly GCA_038048925.1. Lineage (NCBI taxonomy): Eukaryota > Metazoa > Chordata > Actinopteri > Cyprinodontiformes > Rivulidae > Garcialebias > Garcialebias charrua. The sequence goes on from JBBPBX010006271.1 coordinate 44,023, forward strand.
CTACAAAACATCAAAGACCACACACACACACACACGCACTCACACACACACAGCCGTCAGGAATCTCATTAAAGCAGAAGCTTCCTGTTTGTCCTCAGGGTAAAGCCTTCGGACAGATGCTGCTGGACCTGGAGCTCCAGGGGCTGCCGGACCTCAAGGCCCTGGTGGACTGACACCCCAAGGACCAGCAGAACCGAGCAGAACCGAGCTAATGTGAGACGTTGAACCTGAGCAGGATCACCGAGGGACCTCGGATCACTTCCTGCAGGACAGACAACAATGTCAAGTCAATTTTATTTATATAGCACAGTTAAAACAGATAAACTGTTATCAAGGTGCACACAATGACAACGTTTGTTTTGTAAAGATGATTATTGTGATGATGTCAATGAACTTTAATATTCCTGGACGTCCTGAGACAACGTCCTGTGACAACGTCCCGTGACAACGTCCCGAGACGACGTCCCGAGACGACGTCCCGAGACAACGTGTCGTGACGACGTCCCGTGACGACGTCCCGAGACAACGTCCCGAGACGACGTCCCGAGACGACGTCCCGAGACGACGTCCCGAGACGACGTCCCGAGACGACGTCCCGAGACAACGTGTCGTGACGACGTCCCGTGACAACGTCCCGAGACAACGTCCCGAGACGACGTCCCGTGACAACGTCCCGAGACGACGTCCCGAGACGACGTCCCGAGACGACGTCCCGAGACGACGTCCCGAGACGACGTCCCGAGACAACGTGTCGTGACGACGTCCCGTGACAACGTCCCGAGACAACGTCCCGAGACGACGTCCCGAGACAACGTGTCGTGACGACGTCCCGTGACAACGTCCCGAGACAACGTCCCGAGACGACGTCCCGTGACAACGTCCCGAGACGACGTCCCGAGACGACGTCCCGAGACGACGTCCCGAGACGACGTCCCGAGACAACGTGTCGTGACGACGTCCCGTGACAACGTCCCGAGACGACGTCCCGAGACAACGTCCCGAGACGACGTCCCGAGACAACGTGTCGTGACGACGTCCCGTGACAACGTCCCGAGACGACGTCCCGAGACGACGTCCCGAGACGACGTCCCGAGACGACGTCCCGAGACGACGTCCCGAGACGACGTCCCGAGACGACGTCCCGAGACGACGTCCCGAGACAACGTCCCGAGACAACGTCCCGAGACAACGTCCCGAGACAACGTCCCGAGACGACGTCCCGAGACAACGTCCCGAGACGACGTCCCGAGACGACGTCCCGAGACAACGTCCCGAGACAACGTCCCGAGACGATGTCCCGAGACAACGTCCAGAGACAACGTCCCGAGACAACGTCCCGAGACAACGTCCCGAGACAACGTCCCGAGACGACGTCCCGAGACAACGTCCCGAGACGACGTCCCGAGACGACGTCCCGAGACAACGTCCCGAGACAACGTCCCGAGACGACGTCCCGAGACAACGTCCCGAGACAACGTCCCGAGACGACGTCCCGAGACAACGTCCCGAGACGACGTCCCGAGACGACGTCCCGAGACGACGTCCCGAGACGACGTCCCGAGACGACGTCCCGAGACGACGTCCCGAGACGACGTCCCGAGACGACGTCCCGAGACGACGTCCCGAGACGACGTCCCGAGACGACGTCCCGAGACGACGTCCCGAGACAACGTCCCGAGACAACGTCCCGAGACGACGTCCCGAGACGACGTCCCGAGACAACGTCCAGAGACGACGTCCCGAGACGACGTCCCGAGACGACGTCCCGAGACGACGTCCCGAGACGACGTCCCGAGACGACGTCCCGTGACGACGTCCCGAGACGACGTCCCGAGACGACGTCCCGAGACGACGTCCCGAGACGACGTCCCGAGAACTGAGCAGGAGCCGATAATTTGACTCACTCACCAGTTCCTGGTTCTACCGGCTCCAGGTCACAATTTAAAAACCAGTTCCTCTTGACTGGGAACAAAACAGTCAAAGGTCTGAACCGAGATTCAAACGTACCAAACTCACCTGATGTTGGCACCTCTGGAGTAGTTTAACACTGCACACCTTTATGTACAGATGTTGGCACCTCTGCAGCACCATATTTTCTGCTATACACGTCGCACCGCCCTAGAAGTCTCATCAGTCCAAATACGTCTAAATATGTGGAGAAATCCATAAATATGTCACTTCGCCGTACACGTCGCATCTATTATGTGTCACCGCTGACGATCCATCCAGAAATGTGGGCCGGTGTTGTGCCAAAAATCGATTGGTTGCCAAATGGTGGCCGCGGGAGGACTTTAACAAGATAACCACCTAAAAACAATTGTTTTTTTGCTTAACTCTGTAGTAAAGGTGTCTCAGTTGAACTTCTTCTTAATAAGTTCACTTCAATGGTCCAATCAGCTTCATTTGTCCGGGGCGTCGCAGCCAAATGAAGCTGATTGGACGGTTGCTCCAGGCGAGCTGACAGGCTGTGACAAGCTGATTGTGTCATTAATATGCACTTTTACCCAAAGGTGGGCACCAAACCGCTATGGACCGCTAATGCGCTAATCCGCTTAGAGCGTACCTAAACATTTTTATCAGCGTTACAGCGGAGTTACAGTACTAGCTTTTATAATTCATAAGCGGATTTGTGCTATTTTTATTTAAAATGCAGTACCGCTAATAATAATAATAATAATAATAATAATAATGAATTCAATTTATAACTCGCTTTTCATTAGTGAAAATCTCAAAGCGCTACACACATTGAATGCTACACACATTCATACACCGGTAGCGGCAGACTACCATGCAAGGTGCTTTCCAGTCCTACCGGGAGCAACTTGGGGTTAAGTGTCTTGCCCAAGGACACAACGACACATGGTGTGGGGAACCGGGATTCGAACCGCCAACCTTCCGATCGGGGGACGACTGCCATTACCACTACGCCACGGCCGCCCCTAACTAATTATCTATCAGTAAAAACGAAAAAAATACTTATTTACAGGCTCTTATGCTGGCTCCATAGCTGCTTGTTTACTTTTCCCCCCTTGGTGAGGAGCAAAGAGGAGGGTTGGAGGGTCGGAGGGGGGGAGGGAGCAGAGGGGTGAACAGACGTGGATCTATTCTACCATGTAGGCAAATGAATGGCCCGCCCCGGCCAGTCACCTACATCACTAACATTGCTGCTGCTTGTTAATGTACATTTAACATAAAAATAATTATAGTTACGATGAAAACAATCATTAAAAAACGCAATACAAAAACCGGTCGATTTCTGTATCCCCCCCTACTAAAAATGGACTATTCCATCTTGACATCTTCCGGGTCAGAGGTGAACTCGGATGCTAACGAATTATGGCTAGCTGGTGCGCTGGGTCTTTTCATAAATCCGCAGAGAACCCCGCTGTTTCAAGCCAAATTAACGTGGCCGAAGGATTCTATTGTGTGTTCTGTGTACACCACGCGACGGTGAGTCGTTAGTTTATGTATTTGGGTTGCTTTTTATGTATAAATGCGGTGGCGAGACGCCCGTGTATTTGAGATTTAAAAGTGGTGTTAGGGATTAAAGATCATTCTCTTTTTTGTTAATTTCGTGGCCGAATAGAATATATGTACGTAAAGTATTAAATAAATCCTTTGATTTTTGTAATTTCATCCTCTTAGGATCATTTTAGTTACTTTTCATTAAATCTGTTGACTGCCTATAGAATTTTGGAATTGGTTTAATTTATTTTTCGGTTGCGCAACAAAAATAAATTACTATTTGTTTTTTGAAACAATATTGAATATAAATAGCGGTTTAAATTAGCTTCCCCTAATTTTCATAAGACATTTGTGCTTTTGAAATTGTGGACCTAAAAAAATTAATAAGCGTTTTAGAAGTTGTGGAACTAATTTTTTTATTAGCGTTGCCCACCACTGCTTTTACCTATTACATGACACAATGGCATGCCATACTACTCTGTGTCATCTAGTGGCTGAAAATGGTAGTGTTCAATATTTTCATTCAGATTTAATGAAAACAGTCACATCTCGGATTAAAAATTGGTTATAAATATGGGAAATAATCCATAAAAAGTCGCAGGGCATGCAAATTATGCAAAAAAACAAACGTGAATTATTCACCATACACTTTCTGTATTTACAGATGTTGCCACCTCTGGCGTCGTTTAACGTGGCACACCTTCTGTATTTACAGCATAAAGTAGTATTGTTTTTCATATACCGGTAATATATGTGATTGTTTTATATTTCACTCTAAAATGAACAAATTCAATAAAATAAAAATAAAGTAGGAGAAATGACGTCATCGTCAGCGTACAGAATGACGTCATCGTCGGCGTACAGAATGACGTCATTGTCGGCGTACAGAATGACGTCATCGTCGGCGTACAGAATGACGTCATCGTCTGCGTACAGAATGACGTCATCGTCTGCGTACAGAATGACGTCATTGTCGGCGTACAGAATGACGTCATTATCGGCGTACAGAATGACGTCATCGTCTGCGTACAGAATGACGTCATCGTCTGCGTACAGAATGACGTCATTGTCGGCGTACAGAATGACGTCATTGTCGGCGTACAGAATGACGTCATTGTCGGTGTACAGAATGACGTCATCGTCGGCGTACAGAATGACGTCATCGTCGGCGTACAGAATGACGTCATCGTCGGCGTACAGAATGACGTCATCGTCGGCGTACAGAATGACGTCATTGTCGGCGTACAGAATGACATCGTCCTCAGATCCACTGAACAAGGGGAGTGTCATGAAAGTTGTAGTTCCACGTCAGAGGGCCTCCAGAGGCAGGAGCAGCAACATTTCAGAAGTGGAGCTCTGGAGGCGAGCTGAATGAAACGTGTTCATCCAGAGCAGCATAGGCGTAATTTACACGGGGGTTGTGGGGGTTTTGACCCCCACAATAATTTGATCCGGTCATTTCAACCCCCCCAATAAAATGACATCATTTCGTCATTATACATATCTTACATCAATAATTGATTTTCTTTATTCATTCAAATTTTTTAGTAAAATTGCTGCATGTTTTTAACAAACTCCCTGAGGACTGACCCCCTCCCCTGCAAATAATTTGGTATCACCCATCTCACCGGCTACAGGAAGTCACGTGAGTCACGGAGCTGCTCATGAAGTTGCCCAGAAGTTTCTACATGCATGTGTCCGAAAAAGGCCTCCTTTGGTCTGACTGACTCTGTCGCTGCCTGCCCCTTGCTATGGATGTAGCTGCTATTAGCTGTGAGGTTCGCTGTTTTTGTTTGCAAGATACCACTCATAAACCACACCGCGGATTTTTAAATCCAGCTGATTTCACATTTGGTTCAGCTCAGGAGCCCGTCTGCTGTAGTGAGGTAAGAAATATATTTTTTAAGCGTTTATTTAACTAAATTTAAAGAAACAAAGCTCCGGTTTGACCCGCCTGGCGCCTGCATAAAAATCAGCGAACTTTTTTTTTTTAATCCAGCTGATTTGAACATTTCGTCAAACTCAGGAGTATGTCTACTATCACCCATAAGTCAGCGAAGAAATACTGTATATTTTTAAGCGTTTATTTAGCTAAATTTAAAGAAAGAAAGCGTCCGGTTTGACCCGCCTGGCGCCTGCATAAAAATCAGCGAACTTTTTTTTTTAAATCCAGCCGATTTGAACATTTCGTTAAACTCAAGAACACGTCTTCTATAAAGTCAGCTTAGTAATATATTTTTTCTCGCAAAGAAATAATTGTTTTTACCGTGTTTCTTTGTGAAGTTCTTCGTACTAGCTGGGTCCTGTCGCCGCCATCTTGATCAGGACAAAGCTGACGCGTCGCGTGGAGATGACGCGTATACAGCAAGAGAAATTGAATATGATGTCCCATTAAGTAAAGCAGAAATAAAAATAATTGTTAAAGATAAAATAAATGATATGTGGCAGGAGAGGTGGGATTTAGAGGAAAGAGGAAGACATTTACATAACATACAGAAGGAGGTACTCCTAAGTGACGATAGTAGTTTAATGACTAGGAGAGAGGAAGTATGGATTAACAGGTTGAGGATTGGGCACACTACATTAAATAGTGGTCTAAAGATAATAGGAAAACATCCATCAGGTGACTGCTCTAATTGTGGGGTACTGGAAGGAGTGGAACATGTGTTGATTTATTGTAAGAAATATAATAAAGAGAGGAAGGCACTGGAAAGGGTAATGGGGAGTTCGGTGACAATGGTTACTTTATTGAAGAAAAATCAGTCACAGGTTATAACTAAAGCACTTGTTAAATATTTGAAAGTTACAAAATTAGCTGAAAGGATTTAATTTTATTTTTATTAATTTATTTATTTTTTGTTGAAAGTAGACTCTTGAATTACATCTCCGTCCGGTTGATGGCGGTAATACACTGAGTTTGTAAACTGCCAGTAAACACCATCGAAGAAGAAGAAGAAGAAGAGATGACGCGTATTAAACACTGAAGCGTATAGTGTACAATTTTTTCGTGTTTATTGTTAATCACAACCCCCCCAATGTTAGACCTAAAGTTACGCCCCTGCAGAGCAGGTCTAAAGTGTGCATGTGTTGTGCTCGTGTTGCTTCTCGACACCTTCAGGTGAGCGTTTCCTGCTCAGAGCTAATGCTAACAGGACTTGATGGCACCAAACCCACCATCAGCTGCTCCATTAGCTTTGTGGCGTCCTGATGGTCAGAAGGTGCTCCGTCGGCGTGTTCGGTGAAGATGAGAACGAACGTTAGGCGGTTTGGGTGGACCGCTTCACTCTAAGGTTTTCTCTGATGGTGTAAATTGTAAATGGAGCTTACTTATACAGCGCTTTCCAGCCCCCTATGAGGGGCCCCAAAGTGCTTCACAGTACCAGCCATCCACCCATTCATACACCCATTCATACACCGGTAGCAGTAGACTGCCATGCAAGGCGCTGCCAATCCTACTGGGAGCAACTCGGGGTTAAGTGTCTTGCCCAAGGACACAACGAGGTATGCAGTGACCGGGGATCGAACCCGAGACTTTCTGGTCCTGAGCCGGCTGCCCTGCCTCTACACCATCTTGGCCCCTTATGGATGGAGCGAGGCTGACACGAAACGGCAGCTCTGATGTGACCAGCGGCTCGGCGCCATGTCAATGTCTTGTAATCTGAAAACAGCAGCTTCAGGTGGTTTCACCTCCGAGGAGCAGATGTTTGTTTCTGTTCGAAACTTCTTGTCTGACCTCAGGGAGACGCCCTGACCTCTGACCTCCTCGTCACCGATCCGAGGCGTCTCAGTTTGATATGAAAGCCTCGTTCACCTCGATGGGACCTGGCGCCGCCCCCCGAGGGATGGCGTCGGCTTGGAGTGATTGAAGCCAGAGCCGGGTCTCGTGGACGCTCTTCCTTCAGCTGCCTCTGCTATCAGGAGGTCAGACCACGTCAAACATCCAGAGTGTTCAGGAACCAGAGCCCACATGAGAGCCAGAACCGCCTGTCAAAGACCCGGTCATCTGAGAGAAACACCGGAGACACCGAGCCTTCCAGGCAGGAATCCAAACCCACACTGGAGCTCAGGACTCGCACGGGGAAAGGGTCAAACTTCAGAATGTTTAAAGAGTTCTTCCCCGTTGAAACCAGAAGTGTTTCCAGTCCGCAGCACGTCTCCCAGCCCGGCGACGTGTTCTGGACCCACATCTGGCCTGCATCTGGCTTCTGAAGAAACGAGGCGCTCCAAACGCTTCCTGGCGTTTTGAGTCATTTCTTTCCCACAGCCGGGACGTGGCTCCGCCTCTCGGACTCGGAGCCTTCAGCTTGGTTCTCCTCCGACCTGATCACAGTTCAGCTGAATGTTACAAACATCAGAGTCTTTTCATCTGAGGCTTGACCGAGGAATGAAGGAGTTCAAAAGTAACGGCTTGTAACATTTAGACTAAAAACTTTAGAGAACTCATCGTGTTAGAGAGCAGCAGACATCACCCGTCAACATTCAGCTCACACTTCCTGTTTGTTGCCTTGTCATTTAAACTGGTTTATACTTGAGTGTAAGAATAATCTGTCAAGTACTCCGGGTCTCGTGTCAAACTCCAGGCCCGAGGGCCAGCGATGGCCCCTGGGACCATCCTCCAGGCCCGAGGGCCATCGATGGCCCCTGGGACAGCGATGGCCCCTGGGACAGCGATGGCCCCTGGCACAGCGATGGCCCCTGGGACAGCGATGGCCCCTGGGACAGCGATGGCCCCTGGGACAGCGATGGCCCCTGGGACAACGATGGCCCCTGGGACAACGATGGCCCCTGGGACAACGATGGCCCCTGGGACCATCTCACCTGGCCCTGGTCGTGTTTGACGTAGTGCTCGTGACTTTACTCTGGTTCTGATGTCGTAAGAGCAACACATGACGCCGGTCGCTCTCGTCTGAGGACCTGCAGCCAAAGACGAGATGTCCACGATCTGACTCGACTTGTCCTTTGATGTTTTGTCAGAAATTGTCCTGGATTTTTGAATAAATCTTCATTTTGGCCACTTGGCGAGGTGGACAGCCCTGCACCACGAGTTCAGGTCCAACCCAAATCTCCCAAACATTTTCTTTACCTCTGATTGCTTTTCCCAGTCCTTACTGATTAAAAACACCCCTGCAGTATGATGCTCCCACCACCGTGCTTCAATGACTTTTAAAAATGCTCAATGAGCAAAATGTATTCAACCTTTATATCTACAGGTTGATGCCATTGAGCCTCTGGGACTCGTTTACAAGAGAGACCTGGTTTTAAAACAAAAATGACCTCCTGACGTGGAGCGTCCACATCAGACGCATCAACCAAAGTTTGTATAACTCCTCTTTGGCTTTGACTGCTTCTGTGCCGGTAAAACCTCGTGACCCCCACCCCAGCTCTCTGGTACCCTCCAAAAGGAGGGGTGGACCTCATGTACACTGTAAAAACATTCATTTCTTCAGGTTTAATCTATCTGTGCCACATTGCATAAAAATTCATTGTGTCATCAAGATGCTTGACTGATCTTTTTCCATGGACTGAACTCAGTGTTTGTTTCTAAACTAAACTACTGGTAGTCCCCGACTTACGAGCGAGTTCCGTTACAACGAGGTGCTCGTAAGACGAAAATTCGTAAGTTGGAACACGAAGCACATGTTCTCGTAAGTCCGGATTTTCGCTCGTAAGTTGGAACGGTTTTGCTAGCGCGACTACGAACACTCGTTTTTCATCGAAAAACTGCTTATGAGTGCATAAAAATGATCGGAAACGTGTGTCCACATGTTTAGCTAACGAACTGTGGTGAAAAAACACAGAAAAACTCTGTATTTTTTGCGTTTTTTCCAAAAATTCGCCAGCTCGTAAGTCCGGAACCTCGTAAGTAAGAGCGCTCGTAAGTCGGGGACTACCTGTAGTAGAAACTGTCTGAGCAAATAAAAAGTCAAACCTCCAGTTCACGCTTGAATAAGAAACTGAATACTTTTAATAAACGTACATTTTGTCTAAGCTTGAAACTTATTTTAATTGTCTCTTTTATTTTGAAGTGTTTTAAATGAATAAAAATGAAACATCAAATCAAACTCCTGCCTGTTACGTATTTTAATCATTACTGAAGGTTGAGTTTTTCTTAAGCTGGTCAATTTTAAAGCATCTGTATGAATTATTTTTGTAGATAATGAAATGAGAAAATATTAAAAACATTTTAAAAGCAAGCCATGTGTTTTAATTGTTTTTGGTTGATCGGTTGGTTGGTAGGGTGCCAATACGTCAGAAAACTACCTTTTTTAAATTCAACCATTATTTATACAGGTTAGTTCCCACTGAGCCTCAGGGACTCATTTACAAGAGAGACCTCTTACATACAACATACAGAGTAGATGAGGAAAAGAGAGCACGAGGCTGGAGGAATTAAAAAAAATTATGTCTCGCACCATGTCCAAGCCGAGGCACAGTGTAGAAGATGGGAAAAAAAGATCTCGCAGTCGCAACAAGGATTCAAATCCTTCATGCTGGGGTGAGTTCCTTCAAGTGGCCCATGATTTTCAGAAATTACGTCCAACTTTCAGTTTATCTCGCAAAGCATATTATTCTGAGAGCTCAAAACGCAGAGTCAAGCTCCCAGTATACTCCCGCGTACGTCCATACGCAGAGGTACAAGCATACTCCCGCAGGGCATGCATGTTCAAATGCTTAGTGTTAGATGGTCAGCAGGAAACATGAAGAGAACTGAACCGGAAGTTTCAAAATAAAGCTCAAAGATGCTCTTATTTGAAAGAGTCTGGTTCCATCAACTTCCTGCTGGGCTGAGTTTTAGAACAGAATTATTTTAGTTTTAAAGTTTGATTCCTTATTAAAGCTAAAGTTATTTTAATGTTTTCATTTAATCTAAATGTAAAACTCGTTCCCATTCTGATTATTTTTCATCAGATCATTTTAACTGGTGGTGGTTCTGTAAAGCCCGGCCCCAGACCCTCAGGAACCCCGCTGTGGCCCAGTAAAGTTCCTGCTCCATCGTTTCTGTTGCTTCAAAACAGTCGTTGGCTCTGAACCAGAACCAGGATCCGTTTAATGGGTCTGAATTAGCCAGAAGAATCTGAAACATCGGGTTTTTGTTCTGGTCCTTGGCAGTGATTCATGCTTGGCTCGGTGGAAGATCAAGGCTCGACTGTTTGGATCCCAAAGGAGAACAACATGTGATGCTGATGGAAAAGGCTTTTATTCTGGAAAAGGCTTTTATTCTGGAAGATTGATGGTGCTTTTGTTATGAACGTTCAGCTGTTGTGACAGAACTTCAGCCCAAAACAAAATTCCCCTGCAGGACCGTAAAGTTGGTCATAAAACTCTCTCCCCAATAAAAGACGTGAAATGTAATTCTGTGGTCGCCATCAGCGGTGCAGCGTGTTAATAAATAAAATAAATAAATATCACATTTTTGTCATCTGTGTATGTTTCCCATACAAGACGAAATTGGTCTCTGCATTTAACCCAACCACCACCAGGTGGTGCAGTGAGCAGCCGTAGTCAGCGCCCGGGGAGCTGGGGAAATAGGTATGCACTCATAGACACCCCAAGGTGTGTAGTGGCCGGGGTTCGAACTCGAACCAGGGTCCTTCGGATCACAAGTCCGGTTCCCTCACCACTACACCATCTTGTTTGTGTTTGTGGAAGACTTGGTCCCTCCAACAGTGTTTGTTAAAAAACTCTCCAAATCCCAGTTCCCCACTTGGAAACCAGTCGTGTGGTTTTCATCTGCTGGTCGTGCACGAGGTTCTGACGTGCTCCACATCAACTCACTGATGGTTTGATGAATCAGCGTCCGGAGGCGGAGTCTCTCTGTCACGGCTGATAAAAGGAGATAAATGACGCCTCGTCGCTCATTTCTCTTCCTTTGTGCTCGTTTTCTTTTCACGTCCATTCGTTGGACGCCTCGTGAGAGTTTCCCAACACTGAGTACCCCGAGTTGAAATGAAGGTGAACCCTGATCTTTTATTGACCTTTCGTTTTACCGGGGGATTGATTTTTCAGAACAAAAGTGACTAATATACTTTTAAAACTTGTGACTTTTGGAAGATATACAATAGAAAAATATAAATCCCAATATTCTGAATCTCTAAACAAAATCTGTCGACTGAACTTTGAGTTTGATCACATTCTCTGACACAAACAACCAGTGACACATGTCTACCAGTGGAATGTCACCAGTAAACCTCTGGACGTAGACATCTGGGGGGCGGCTGTGGCTGAGTGGTTAGAGCAGTCCTCCTCCAATGCAAGAGTTTTGGGTTTGATTCCACCAGCAGTCACATACCCAAGTGTCCCTGGGCAAGACACTGAACCCCTCACTGCCTCTGCTGTGTGTCCCATCAATGTATGAATGTGATAAAGCTCTGATTATTCTTTGTATAGAGATGCTAGTAGATGCTGTATGAATGGGTAAATGAGGCACATATTATGTTGTAAAGAGCTTTGAGTGTCTTGATAAGATAGAAAGGTGCTGTATAAGTACAGTCCATCATCCACCACCTCCGGTAACTCCTCTAAGCTGGAGCCCAGTCACCGTACAAAGAAAGCTCATTTTGATTGATTGCATTTCCCTCCATGAAAGCACTACCTTTATGTGATTGAGGAGTTTGAGAAGCACCATGATCCTGGGACTGCGTTGTCAGGTGTCTGTAAGGTCTCTCATGGCAAACAGGAGTTTGTGAGTTCCAGAATTCAGTGATGGCAATAGACTATATGCCACGGGTAGTGGTGACGTACTTCCATTAAAATACAACCCACGTTCGCCACTTCTGGGTCCTATCCATTGCCGTTGTTGTTAGCGTTAGCTCCTAGTAGCAGACCATGACAACGACCCGATATGGGAAGCGGCTGCGAGCTACTGGCACTACAAGTGACTTTCGTTGTGTTCACCGACCGGTGGGTGCAGCTGTTCCGTTTCCCTGCTGAGGAGGGGTTAGGCGACAATGGATCGTGGCTATCCGAAGGGAAATCGTCGCTAAAGATTCATGTATGTATAGATTTATTATTTGTGTGTGTACAGGTTTTATTTATTGTATTTACTTCGTGTCATTTCTGCTAACCAGAAGTGCGCCGCCCGGGTAATGCATGCGGAAGTGCTGGAACGGGAGTCCGTGGCATCTAGTCTATTCTCCACATTTTGAGAACGTGGCTATGCGACGCACACAAGAACATAAAGAACCCCTGTAAATATAACAGCAACTTTTGGAACGTTCGTCAAATATTCCCTTTTCTCGTCGTCAGCCCAGAGGATTAGAGGGATTTGAAGATCCTGGAGGAGTTTCTTCACATTGAACCTCCCACTCCCCAGAGACACTCCAGCTCCTCCTGGGGGACCCCAAGGTGTTCCCAGACCAGAACAGATATAACTTACCTCCAGCGAGTTCTGGGTCTTCCTCTGAGTCTTACCAGAGGAACGGGCCTGGAAAATCTCCATGGGAGGCGTCCAGGAAGCATCCTAAAAAGATGAACCTCCTCAACTGACTCCTTTCGATGTAGAGGAGCAGCATCTCCTCACCCTGTATAAATGGTAAATGGATACACATTCATGCACTGATGGGACATACATCGGAGACAATGAGGGGTTCAGTGTCTTGCCCAGGGACACTTCAGCATGTGGCTCTCCCATTGGAGGACGACTGCTCTAACCACTCATCCACAGCCACCCCAAAGGCTCCAGTAGACTCACACAGACCTTTTTGGGTGCGGACTGGATGCGCACTGTCCGAGGATCCTGGAGGCTTTAGGATATATCTAAGGCTGAGCTCGGCCACCCTATGAAGGAATCTCAATTCACCTGCTTGGATCCAGGATCTCATTCTTCTGGTCATGATCCAAACATCATAACCACAGGTGAGGGTTGGAACATAGACAGACCAGTAAACCCAGAGCTTTGCCTTACAACACTTTCCATGTGAAGGTGTGCCCACATTACTGAACACGAGGCCCAGTCTGTCATTCCTCTTCCTGCTCCACCAACACACCCAGATACTTGAACTCGTCCATCCCCTGACCCAGTACTTCATGGTAACAACAGTACTAGACTGTCACTCTGTGTCTTGAAGGGTTCAACATGGTACATTTGTGCACCTTGTTCTTTAACAACAGTTGGTGAGATTGTAAAAGTTCTGCAGCACATTTCATCCAAAGTGACTTTTTTTATTTATTGTACTCTATTGATCCCCATTGGGGGAAAATAATTCTCTGAAATTTTCCCATTGCACATGCAGAGCAGAGAGCCCCATCTGGTGCCCGGGGAGCGGATGGTGTAAGGGCCTTGCTCAAGGGCCCAGAGTGGGGCAAATGCACCCGCTTCGGATGTTATGAACCATAAAATGGCCCCTATCATTTATTATCATCCCCATTCCTATCGGTCAGATTGCCCCTCCTGTACTTCCTAGGAGGTTTAAAAGTACGTTGTCACCCTTACAAGCGATGACAGCAGGCTCTGTCTTTAGCTACTTGTTAAAAGTTTAGTGTAAAGCCTCTGACGTTAGGTTTAGGCTCTTGGTTAGGTTTAGGGTTAGGTTTAGGAAAACGGTTACATAAGCTGAAAAAAACAAAAACACAACACTTCCGGGTTCACAGAAACACGCTGCCTACTCACAGCGATAATAACGTTGATAATGTTCTTTTAAACATGCTAGGAGGTTGATTGGACAATTTCACCACTACATATGGGGATGACAACAGATGATAACAGATGATAACAGTTTATAGCGCCCAAAATGGACTGACAACATCCGAACCCGCTGGCAAATGAGGGTGAAGGCAGGTGTGGGTGCTTCACCTTTCCCACTCACAATCTGAGGTTGTCGGTCCGAGGGATTGACTGGCGACACTACAGGCCCACCCGCTCTAAACTCTGCACCCCCACACCCAATTTTCTTCTGTTGCAACACGTTTGAGTGAGACTCTGTTTAAACCGGATTTAAATCTTGAAACTGAAACCTTCCTGGGGTGTAACCCCCCAGTCAGCTCCATTCAGCCTCTCACAGCTCATTCAACAGTTTAGTCCCATCTTTCTTCACTCATCCCCCCCCCCTCCCCCCCCCAGTCTCTGTGGGGGCAGGGGCATCAAGGCTCAGGGGTTCCATTATCAGCCCTTAATCCTTCAAGATCCTCTCTGGGGGAAAAAGAAGAATCAAAGAGTTCCAAAGTTTTTTTTAGTTTTCTAAACTCAAAAAGTTTTGAGTTTGACCCCTCAGGGCTTCCATAGGAGTTTAGTTCTGTGAAAACCCCTGGCTGACCCTTCAGGGACAACAGACGACCTCTTCAGAAACCTGACTCCAACCGAAGAGGGACAAAACCCACCGGCAGGACTCAAACGCTGCTCCCATCCATCATCACCTCTGTGGGATCTGGACCCGGTCCTGGACTGGGCCAGAACAACCAGTTAGCAACTGGTTCTGAAACCCGTGACCCATTCTGACCTCGTTGTTCTGACAGGACCATGTTAGTTCTGAAAAATAAAAACGTGTAAATCAGAACCTCATGAAGTCCACATTTATTCAACCGACCAGATCAAACTCTGTTCTTTGCTAACAAAATGTATTTTATGTCATTAAACAACTTGTCAGGTTCTGATCTTCAAAGTCCACACAACTTGTTGGATGACGCTTCCTCGTCAGTTTTGACGGGAAACAAAACGTGTTACATTTGTTGAAGCTTTATGTAAACAGCAGTCTCATCGTCTCATCAGTCTCTGTTAAATCAGGTCTCTCTTGTATATGAGTCCCCACGGCTCAATGGGATTAACCTGTAGAAATAAAGGTTGAATGAAGACCCAGAGGAGGGAAACGTGTCAGGAGACAGAGGAGAAGAGGAAAGTGAAGAATGTAGGACTGAGGGTTGCAACTCTAAATGTGGGGACAATGACAGGCAAAGGTAGAGAGCTGGCTGACATGATGCAGAGAAGAAAGGTAGATGTTTTATGTGTCCAAGAGACCAAGTGGAAGGGCAGCAAGGCTCGCAGTATTGGAGCAGGGTTCAAACTGTTTTACCATGGTGTGGATAGAAAGAGAAATGGAGTAGGGGTGGTCCTGAAGGAGGAGTTGGCAAAGAATGTAGTAGAGGTGAAGAGAGTGTCAGATAGGGTGATGTGTCTGAAGGTAGAAGTAGAAGGTCTGATGCTAAACATCGTCAGTGGTTATGCTCCACAGGTTGGATGTGATGGGGAGGAGAAAGATCTGGATGAAGTGATAGAGAGTATTCCCAGGGAGGAAAGAGTGGTGATTGGAGCAGACCTGAATGGACATGTTGGTGAAGGAAACAGAGGATGAGGAAGTGATGGGTAGGTTTGGTGTCAAGGAAAGAAACCAGGAAGGACAGATGGTGGTGGATTTTACCAAGAGAATGGAAATGGCTATAGTCAGTGTTCACAGACGTGTCTCTGTCAGGCCGGGGCGGAACGTGCCTGTCTCAGACAGTGGGAGCACGGTGACTAGATCACACATCTTATCACATAAACGTGCTCGAGCTGTTCACAGTGTTAAAAGTGATTCAGCACATTGCCCCCTGCTACGGAATCAGCATGTTCTGATTCACACAGCCAACAAGGTGGCAGCAGCATACATTAACTGACAGGGAGGTGTCCGATCAACCCAGCTGCTGCAGTTTTGCAAGACAGCTGTTGTACTAGGCACAAAAACACCTGCTCTCCATCAGAGCAGTGTACATCCCCGGCATCCTGAACAAAGGGGTGGGCACAATGTCGAGGGGCAGCCGTCGCCATGTGGACTGGACCCTTGTTCCCAAACTGGTTTCTCAGACCTGGACCAGATTCGGCCGGGCAGCAGTGGATCTGTTCGCTAAACGGGAGAACGCCCAGTGTCAGCTGTGGTTCTCACTGAACCCACGGGACAATCCACTTTTAAGAGTGGATGCATTTGCGCACAGTCTGTGGCCCAAAAGCTCTTATACGCGTTACTCCTGGTTCCGCGCATCCCACTCATCCTGGATCGAGTCCGGGAGGAAGAGCTGTCAGTCATCCTTGTGGCTCCCGAGTAAAAGAGCGCTTCATGGTTCCCGAACCTGCAGCAGCTGATGTCGGGCCAGCCGTGGAAGCTCCCGTGGAGGAAGGATGCGCTCCCCCAGGTGGGAGGAGTGATCAGGATCTACCCCGAAATAGGTCAGCACCTCTGGGTTGGATGCTGAACGGATCCGCTTAGAAAACATGGACCTCGCACAAGATGTGGTGCGCACGATCCAAGACGCACGAGTTGCGTCTACCACAGCGCTTTATGCATCAAAGTGGACAGCTTTTCAGCGCTGGTGCGCAGAGAAAGGCGTGGAGGTCGCTTCATGTCAGATAGGCTGCATGATGTCATTCTGTAGCAACTGATGGACAGAAATTTGGTTCAGCACAATTAAAACTTATGCTGCGGCTATTTCTTCCTGTCATGAAGGTTCAGTGACAGAACAGTTTTTAATCACCCACTAATGAAGCGGTTTCTGAAAGGTGTGCGGAGACGCAGGCCCATGACACTCCCACTCGCCCCTCAATGGGATTTGACATTGGTGTTACGCACCTTAATTAAAGCTCCGTTCGAGCCTTTAAATGAAGTGCCACTTAAATTTCTATCTTTAAAAACTGTCCTGTTATTGGCTCTGACATCTGCAAAGACAGCGAGTGATTTATCTGCTCTCTCTGTTGCTTCCTCATGCCTCAGGATTCGAGCTGACGACAACTCAAACATGCTGCGTCGTAACCCTGCTTTTACTTCAAAAAGCATCAAGTTTTTTCAGATCGAGAGTGATCCCTTTGGATGGGTTTCATCTTCCTCCTGATAACTCTGAGGAGGAAGCAACGTCTCACCTCCTCTGCCCAGTGCGAGCGCTCTCGTGTTATGTNTGGAAGGCTTGCAGCTGGACTTGTACTGATATGGGCGGAGTGCGCACTCTGTTGGACGCTTCCAGGAACATAATGGGAGCGTTCACCATTGCGAATGGGAGGCGTTGCTAGAGCTCCTGAGTTCGCAGGTGATTTAGAAGATTTGGCAAATGTGCACCCTGGCAAACGGGTGCGGGATAGGCACGAGAGTGTTCGAGATGGCGACCGGGCAGATTAGCTGGAGCTCCCATGGTTGCCGCAATAAGGCCAGATTGCTGCGAGGGCCTCACTGCTGCTTGCAGCTTTAATTTTAACTTTATTCAGTCAGCCAGCATTGACAATGCACTGCAGGTGAACAAAACGCCCCTGCAGTGCCGTGAAAGACGCATAATCATGTGACACAACGAATCGATAATAAAATTCATTGCCAACACTTTTAATAATCGATTATTATCTATTTTTTTGCTTCGTTGTTGCAGCCCTAATCTTATTTTATAAACCTATTCCCTGTATACCAAATTAACCTTCAAAGGTACAACTTTACTTTATATTAACTTGTGGTTTTTACTTAGTTTATGTGTACATATCCCTGATATCTTTGTTCATTTGTATTACAAGCCCAAAACCAGAAAAGTTGGCACGTTGTGGAAATCGCAAATAAAAACAGAATACAATGACTTGCAAATCTTTTTCAACCTATATTCAATTGAACACACTGCAAAGACCACATACTTAACGTTCGAACTGGTAAACTTTGTTATTTTTGCAATTATTAGCTCATTTGGAATTTGATGCCTGCAACATGTTTCAAAAAAGCTGGCACAAGTGACAAAGAAGACAGAGAAATTTGAGGAATGCTCATCAAACACTTATTTGGAATATCCCACAGGTGAACATGCAAATTGGGAACAGGTGGGTGCCATGATTGGGTATAAAAGCAGCTTCCTTGACATGCTCAGTCATCCACATAGAAGGATGGGGCGAGGGTCACCACTCTGTGAACAAATGCGTGGGCAAATTGTCGAACAGTTCAAGAACAACTTTTCTCAACGAGCTATTGCAAGGAATTTAGGAATTTCACCATCTACGGTCCGTAATATCATCAAAAGGTTCAGAGAATCTGGAGAAATCACTACACGTAAGGGGCAAGGCCGAAAACCAACATTGAATGCCCGTGACCTTCGATCCCTCAGGCGGTACTGCATCAAAAACCGACATCAGTGTGTAAAAGATATCACCACATGGGCTCAGGAATACTTCAGAAAACCACTGTCAGTAACTACAGTTCGTCGCTACATCTGTAAGTGCAAGTTAAAGCTCTACTATGCAAAGCAAAAGCCATTCATCAACAAGATCCAGAAACGCCGCCGGCTTTGCTGGGCCCGAGCTCATCTGAGATGGACTGATGCAAAGTGGAAAAGTGTTCTGTGGTCTGATGAGTCCACATTTCAAATTGTCTTTGGAAACTGTGGACGTCGTGTCTTACGGACCAAAGAGGAAAAGAACCATCAGGACTGTTATAGGCGCAAAGTTCAAAAGCCAGCATCTGTGATGGTATGGGGGTGCATTAGTGCCCAAGGCATGGGTAACTTACACATCTGTGAAGGCACCATTAATGCTGAAAGGTACATACAGGTTTTGGAGCAACATATGCTGCCATCCAAGCGACGTCTTTTTCATGGACGCCCCAGCTTATTTCAGCAAGACAATGCCAAGCCACATTCTGCACGTGTTACAACAGCGTGGCTTCGTAGCAAAAGAGTGCGGGTCCTCCCCTGGCCTGCCTGCAGTCCAGACCTGTCCCCCATTGAAAATGTGTGGCGCATTATGAAACGTAAAATACGACAACGGAGACCCCGGACTGTTGAACAACTTAAGCTGTACATCAAGCAAGAATGGGGAAGAATTCCACCTGAAAAGCTTCAAAAATTGGTCTCCTCAGTTCCCAAACGTTTACTGAGTGTTGTTAAAAGGAAAGGCGATGTAACACAGTGGTAAATATGTCCCTGTGCCAACTTTTTTGCAATGTGTTGCTGCCATTGAATTCTAAGTTAATGGTTATTTGCAAAACAAAATAAAGTTTCTCCGTTCGAACATTAAATATATTGTCTTTGCATTCTATTCAGTTGAATATGGGTTGAAAAAGATTTGCAAGTCATTGTATTCTGTTTTTATTTGCGATTTGCACAACGTGCCAACTTTTCTGGTTTTGGGCTTGTAGAATGGGAAAAAAAACTCAAAATCCTCCACAGACCTCGTCAGTAGTTGCAGCTTTTATCTGAATGACTACAAATGTAAAGGGTAACTGTGCTATTGCAGAAAAATAACTGATGGAAATCATTTTTACAGTAGTCTGTCTTAATTATTTTTTTTCATATTTGTGATTAAAATGTTATGTTTTTCAGTAGTGAAAAGAGTTATTTCACATTTTAGTGTGTAAAGTAATAAAATTTAGTTGGTGTAAAGTAATAAAAAATAAAGGCAGATTTAAAAAAATCAATGAAACAGTTATCCAAGAAAGTACTTTTTTATTGTTTTGCAGGCTTTAAAATAACAACAACCTCTTTCTCAATTATGGCATTCCAGTCTGACAAAAATGCTATATTTGCTAATATTAAATTTTGCACAACGTTGTTGTTTAGTTTGTCTCTGTTTTCAAAACTGAAATTGTGTTCCTGCATAAAAACGGTGACAAACTAAACTAGTGGTGTCGTGCAAATGTGTCGATTTTGTAGTAGCTCATGTAGCATTCTTTCACAGCAGAATGTTGTTAACAAGGAGTTGTTTTATAAACAATCACATTGGCTGACTTGCAACAAATGTTGGTAGAGAATGAGATGCCATCCCACAGCAGTGTGTGACCAAGCTGGTGAGCAGCATGAAGAGGTGCCAGGCTGTTGTGGCTATGTGTGGTTCTTCCACATCTGAGGCTCCAGTTTGTTCCATGAGTAAATGAAGTTATCAAAATGTTTTGTTTCTTAAGACTTATTTGTTGAATCCAATAAACGACACCAAACAAGAGTCAACAGCAGAATAAGATGTTTGGTTTTGTCAGAGATTTGACAAGTTTTACATGAGCATCATCCTCATTTAGTTCATCTCCTAAAATGACAAATTCATCCAAAAGTTCTACTGTTCAAAATATTTCTGTGATAATTCAATCATGTTTTTAATCATTTTACAACAAGCTGTTTGGTTTAATACCACTGTAAGTCAATATTGAAAGATTATTATCAAATTTCATACTTGATGATGTAAAAGCTCTTGTTTTATTTTGCTGTATTTCTTGATTTTATTTGACTTTTGGTTGCAATAAAGCTTGATTGTGGAATAGTTTGCATCTTGGTAATAATTTGAGTGGAATGCACAGATTTATTTTCAATAGAACAAAAACATCTTCATTTTAATTTGAGACCTAATTTTAAGAATCTTACATACATTTACATCAAATTGCTGGTGTCCTGCTACAAGTCCAAATTCTTAGTTTACATGTGTTCAGATGTTCCTTATCTGATAGAAAACAGCTGAGTTGGTCCAAAAGCTGCTGGACTTCAGCACCAACTCTTGTTCCACTTGAACTGCTCACAGTCCAACTTCTCCCAGATGTCTGCTGGAACCATGTGGGCTTCTTGTGAGTCAGATGTTGATGAGTTCAAAGGAACATCTTCCTGGATGTCTTCTTTCCTGACCTCATGAAGCTTTATTTAAGCAAGCAAACCCCGTTGAGAGTACACATCTCTCTGCATGCTCCTCCTGGGCCTGAAGGCAGCCTAACATGCATGTTTTTGAACATGTGAGCTGAAGTCAATAGTGTGCAGCTTCCAACAGGATGGAGGAGAAGAGAAGAAGGAAGACTTAGAGCTCCTGCTGAGGGAGCACTGGACGAGAGCTCACTCTGAAGAGTTCACAAACATCAATCAAGTGATGCAGCACATGCAGAGAGCTGCTGTCACTTGTGGCAGTGACATGAAGAAAAGTGAGCGAGACATTTTCTGCTAAACAACATCACTTCATCATTCTCCTTTCTGGCAGCAGTAAAGAGAAGCAGGTGAAGTGTGAGAAAATATATCAACATCAAGTTATAAAGTTTTATTTTCTTCTTTACTTTTTAAATGCTGACATAAGTGGAGCTCAGGAACTGTTTGGTTCCTCCTCATGCATGTCATGTTGTGGAATGATGAGAATCAAACTCTTGAACTCTTGAGACTTGCAACAAAGGACTGGGAGCAGAGCAGCTGCACATGTTCAGGTTGTGCAACTGAGAACATGTGAGAACCTTTAGTTTCTGTTCTACATGCATCACTTTGATGCTTCCATCAACTTAGAGACAAATAAAGAGGATTCAAACCTAAAGATTCACATCAACAAGGGACAAACACCTCTGCTGTGTTACTATGAACTGTTTAGCACCACCACCACCAAAGTCTGGCACTCATATTAGCCTGCCTGTGTGTCTGTTAGTAAAATATCTCATGTACCAGTAAATCTACTTTAATGAAACTGTCAGAAAGTAATTGAATGTACACGTACAACAGATTAACTGTAGGAGTTAATCTGATAATTGAGATTAGAAAACACAAACATGGCTACAACTGAGTCAGTTTTACAGATGTTGAGCAAAAAAACAGATGTTGTAGTAGCCGAGAATCATCCCAAACACACACTCTGAGAGCTAGCAGGTCACAGAAAGTCTTTATTTAAAGAGACTGGCCTCAGCAGAAATGACTTCAAAGTTGAATAATAAATAAGGAAATAGCTCCAAAGATGTGTTACATTTTAGCTGTAACATTTATTTTTAAACACGCTTCATTATTTTCTTAAGCTTTTTCAACATCGGCTGATTTCAGCTGAAAAGTGCTTATCTTTGGTTGATGATTTAGAAAAACTTCAATTTAATAATGTATTAAATCAGCTTTTACTTTTAATTGTCAAATGTCTCTATTAAATAATTATATATTTATATAATTATTTAATTATAATTGTTATTAATTTAATAATTATTTTATATTCTATAATTATATAATTTTTATTTATATTGTAGAAAAAGGGGGGATGCCACACAGTGGTAAAAATAGACTTGTCCTAACTTTTTTGGGATTTGTTGACGCCATGAAATTTTGAAACAACATATTTTTCCCTTAAAATGATACATTCTCTCAGTTTAAACGTTTGATCAATGTTTTGTGTTCTATTCTGAATAAATATTAGATGTTGGCACCTCCACATCATTGCATTCAAAGTCAAGTCAAAGTCAACTTTATTGTCAAAACTGCAATATGTACAGGACATACACAGGATTGAAATTGCATTTCTCTCTGTCCCTCGTTGCAACAATAGCCATTTAAGACTAAAATACTAAAACATTTAATAAACATAAGCATAAAATGAAATAGGGCTGGGCCATATCACATCGTTCACGATAATACCGGTAAAAAAAATCTTGCCCGGGCAAAAAAGTTATATCATGATATGCTAATTTCATGACGTAATACGTCGGGGCGCCCCGCCCCCTTAACATCTGAGCGCTTCAAAAGACCAAACCGAGCTGCGCACCTCCCTCCACCTGTCGGTACTGGTGTAATGCTAGCTAAAATGGTAAAAACAAACAACTCGCGTCTCAGCTGTCTCTCCCCCTACTCCAAACTGCACAGGTACAGAGAGCTCGTTCCCCCCTCCCCCGCCCTGCGTTGCTCAGCGTGTGCTGCGTGTCTCCCTCGCTCTAAACTGTCTGTACACACGCGTGGCTCAGCTGTCTCACACAGTCTGCTCAACAGATCTTAAGCTTCATTTTACAGTATTTAGTTGTTTTAGGAAACTACACATTCACTTTAGATTTGTGGATTTTGTTGATCTATATTTTGTGCAGACCTTTTCAATCTAAATAACAGATCATTTTTATTTTTTTTATTTTTATACTTGGAGACTGAATACTTTACTAAATAAAGTAATTTCAGTAAAATTACCCCTTGTTTTTTTTTTAATTTTATATAATACTGCAAAGCAACATAAGTTAATTTTGTCAAATAAATGAATTTGATTTTTTTTGGTTATATCACGAAATTTATCGTTATCGTGATAATGCTTTGAAATATCACAATATAATTTTTTTGCCATATCGCCCATCCCTAAAATGAAATAATAAAAGTGTAACACTGTCCTGAGTTTTTGCATAGTAGCATAAAAGTAGAAAAGTATATCTATAAAATAAAATGAAGGTTCTGACATTGACATTTGTAATAGAGTGACAAAGCAACATATGGAGTTTATGTACACAGTATATGTATGAAGTAGTTGATATTGGTATAGAGGTAAAGTGGCATATGCAACAAGGCTAGTAAAAAGAATATATATATCAGCAGTAGTGTAGATATAAAAAGTAGTTTAAAAGTAAATGTAAACAGCAGTGCTAGGCACCGCTAATCCAAAAATTAGTTCCGCTATTTCTAAAGCGCTTATTAATTTATTTAGGTCCGCAATTTAAAAAGCGCTTATGTCTTAGGAAAACTAGCGGAAGCTAATTTTTAAAGCGCTAGTTCAATTCAACACTTGATAGCCAGCAGATTTGATGGCGAACTACTTTTTTAAATCCAGCCGATTTGACCATTTCGTGAAACTGTTAAGTTTAGGAACCTTTGTGCTATAAAGTCAGCTAAGAAATATATTTTTTAAGCGTTTATTTAGCTAAATTTAAAGAAATAAAGCTGTCCCACCAGCGCGCATGCAAATGAAATGGCGAACTACTTTTTAAAATCCAGCAGATTTGACCATTTCGTGAAACGGTTAAGCTCAGGAACCCTTGTGCTATAAATTCAGCTAAGAAATATATTTTTTCTCAGCAAAGAAATAATTGTTTTTACCGTGTTTTCTTGTAAAGTCCTTCGTGTGGGCTAGCTTCTGTGGCCGGCCGCCATTTTGATCAGGGCAAATAAGGCGCTGACGCGTTGCGTAGGCCGCTGAGAAACATCCATAAGTTCACCTTCCATGTTAAAACCTCTTCATCTGACTCTTTGAAAACAAGCAATAAGGCTGCAGAGTAACACACTGGCTGCTAACTGCTATATAGAGAGAGCGCTCTCTCTAGCCAATAGGGCCCCTTAGGGGGGACACTTTTTTTTCACGGACCACATCCGACGCTGACCGGATGTGGTTCGTGAGCAGTCTTCCGATTGCTTTAAGAGCCCGTAAATAAGTGTTTTTGTTTTCACTGATAGATAATTAGTTATTAGCTGTACTGCATTTTAAATAAAAATAGCGCAAATCCGCTTAATGATATATAAAAGTTAGTCAATCCGCTATGGCGCTAACAAATTGTTTAGGTCTGCTATCAGCGGATTAGCGCTTTAGCGGCCTCTAGCGGGCTGATGCCGACCACTGGTAAACAGTAGTATGACTATAGACCATAATGTAATACAAACATTAGTGCAACTATGAGAAGTAGTGCAAATTGAATGAGCACATGACCGTGAAATGAGTGAATAACCTGTTTTGATGACACAGAGTCCAGTGTTAAAATCTTTGTGTTGTGTGGTAATGTGTGAAAGTTTTTTGTGTTAAGGCAGTACAAGTGGGAGGGGAGGCAGATCAGGCAGAGAGTTTAGCATCCTGACTGCCTGATGAACAGAGCTGTCACTCAGTCTGCTGGTTCGAGCCTGGAGACTCCTCAGTCTCCTCCCTGATGGCAGCAGTCTGAAGCAGCTGTGTAGTGGGTGTGTGGGATCACCTGCCATGCAGAGGGCTTTCCGAGTGAGGCGGTTGCTGTGTAA
>JBBPBX010006272.1:0-47815 GCA_038048925.1 Garcialebias charrua
AATCTCAAAGTCCCCACCAATCTCAAAGAATTACAAAGTTTTCTGGGTGTGTGTAACTACTCGAACCAGTTCATAGAAAACTATGCGGACCTTGCGAAACCACTGACTGAACTCCTTAAGAAAGACGTACCATTTGTCTGGACTGACAAACAGCAGCAGGCAATGGACGCTCTTATAAACAGGATCAAGTCAGCCCCATGTTTAGTCTACCCAGACTACAACAAAGAGTTTTACTTGGAAGTGGGCTTCTCAGCTCATTGCATAAGTGCAGGTCTGTACCAAATACACGACAGAGACAAACGTGTAGTAGCCTACGCCAGCAAAACGATGGCAGGCCCCGAGTTGAGATTCTCAGACTGTGAGAAAGCTCTACTGACCACAGTGTGGGCAGTTAAACATTTCTCCAGCTACATTGGTGGACAGAAAATCATTGTGGAAACACAACACCAGCCAGTGACTTTTCTTAACAGTGAACGCATCAGAGATGGTGTGGTAACAAACTCACGTGTTGCAACGTGGCTCATGGCGCTTCAAAGTTTTAACCTAGACATACGTTATGGTCAAAACAAGAAGTCACATCTGGGGACGGACTTGGCAATCTGCCAAAAGTGTACACAAGATGTACCAGCCACCCAGCCGCCGGTTGAGGTAAAACCCCCAGTAACTGAAGACCCGAATCACCACTTCTTTGATGACAATATCTGCAAAGATATGACAACATTGTACGTGGATGGATCTTCATTCCTCCGCGACAAAATCTGCAGAGCAGGTGTTGGAGGGGTCCTCCTCCAAGACCAAGAGCAGATAACTTTCAGCTACAAATTAGGATCTCAGACTTCTCAGTACGCTGAGATTGCAGGAATCCTAATAGCTCTCCAGATGGTAGTAGAACGCTCCATCAAGACGCTAGTCATCTGCACTGACTCTAACTATGCTCGTTTAAGTTTCGCTTGTCACCTCGCTGTGTGGAAACAGAACGGTTTCCTAACAAGCGACAGGAAGGTGGTGAAGCACAAAGAGCTTTTCATAGCGTGTGATCACTTGGTGACATCACACGACTTACAGATCTACTGGAAGAAAGTTCCAGGACATTCTAGAGTCCCAGGCGATGACAAGCACTACAATGACATTGCAGATTCCTTAGCCAAAGAAGGAGCCGACGAAGGTCCTTTATGGTCCTTCGACCCTTCCTGGTTAATCAAGACTCTGTCAATACAACCTACAGTCAGGGTTATGGCAGTCACACGTGCACAGGCCGCAGCCAGACCTGCTGACAACGCAGTCTCTGTACGACCCGCACTGACTGACCCAGACATCATCCAACTACAGAAGTCGGATCCTGCTATCAACTCCATGATACTGTACCTGACTGATCCAGACAAAAACACTCCGTCTAAAGACGAACTGGATTCCGATCCAGACCTTAAAGTCCTTTACCAGCTGCGCAAACAGCTAAAACTAATCAAAGGCATCCTAACTTTCGCTCATGGACCAACGTCCTCACCTGTGTTCGTGGTTCCCCATGACCAAAGGGGGGTGATGTTAGTTCATGCCCATGATCTCCCGTCCGCAGGACACAAAGGAGATAAAGCCACGCTGACGGCATTAAAACAAATTGCCTATTGGCCTGGAATGAAAAAGGATGTCAAGGACTACATTGAAGGGTGCGTGGTCTGTGGCCAGTTTCAGCCAACCAGACCACTTCACAGAGCACCACTGCAAAGCAGAGGCATTGCATTCCCATGGTCTGACCTCCAGATCGACTGGGTTGGACCACTCACTAAGAGCTCTAGAGGAAATAAATATTTTCTCACGGTAACCTGTGCATTTACCAAATGGGTAGAATGCCTACCAGCTCCTAACGACACAGCACAAACCACTGCTATGTTGTTAATGAATCATATATTCTCAAGGTTTGGACTTCCCCTTCGGGTGAACTCAGACCAAGGTACACACTTCACAGGTGAAGTGATGAAAGAACTGTGGAAGACGCTAGGCGTCAAGGCTAACTTTCATGTCGGCTACCACCCACAGGCTTCAGGCCAAGTAGAGAGAGCAAACAGAACTGTGGTGAGTATTTTGAAGAAATACGTGGCTGCAAACCACAAGGACTGGGACGTGAAACTCCCTCTGGTCCTCATGGCCATAAGAGCCACTCCACACACATCAACTGGCATCTCTCCCTTCGAGATGATGACCGGTCGACAAATGACTCTCCCTCTACACCTGTTGTACCAACCAGGCGACGCCGCCATGGCGACAGCCTACACTACACAACAATACATGAAAGATTTGAATGTACACCTCAGAAACACTTTTGCTTTCGCCCAGAAAAACCTGGAAAGGTCCGCTGAAGGACGCAAGGCGTACTACGACCAGAAGGCCTCTCATAATGAACTCCAAGTGGGAGACAGAGTCTGGTACTATACGTTCGCCCCAGCAACCGGGAAAGGAGGGTCCGAGACCGGAACTCTCGCCCGCAAACTAATGCCCAGGTGGACTGGACCTCATCTGATAACAGACAAAGTGTCCTCAGTCGTCTACGAAATCAAAATCAGCAAAGGCCGCAAAGAGCCAATTGCTAAATGGGTACATCGAAATCAGATCAAACCTTACAAGGCGTTCAATGACTCCACAAAAGACAAAGATCTCACAAACACACCGACTTCATGGGATAATAAGGTCGTACAAACACAAGTTAGTAAATAAACTAATCAGGTTTAAACTACCGTATTTTCCACCCTATAAGTCGCATTGTCCAACTTGAACTTAGAAACGCTAAGTCTAACACCCACAACAAAAACTAACCTTAACAACCGTTTAAATCCACGAGATTTAATTTGACCTCAGTCATAAAGTTGAGACCTGTTTTTCTTGTGTGTTGCACTTTGGAATCTGACGACAAGAGTGTGTCGAAGCAGTGAAACGTTGTTTCCTTGTTGTTTAGTCATTACTGTTGTCATTAGTTGAGATATTGTTTGGTTCTGAACACTCCCAGCCAAAAAGGTTTTGTATTAACATTGGTTAATGAATGATATGGATTTAACTATGCCAACATGCAGTTCGTTTTGTTAAATCTCAATCGTCGAAGAGTCAATGTAGTTTAAAGCTACTCAAGGTACCATAAACTACACTGGTCTCACAATTTCTAAATTGAACCGATTCGATCGTTTCTATTCTAGATTATCTATTCATTTTGATGAGTCTCGCCATAGACTTCAAAATTTATTAGGAATACCAAATCCTACGTCGTTCGTCTAAAAGACAACAGACATTTAGATCAAACTATATTTCATTTTTCTATTTTAGTTTAACCTAAACTAAGTAATGAATGGAGGAATAGTTTGGAATTAGAGGCCTTCGTTACAGAAGCCCTCCAAAATTTTATAGGTATAGATCCCTATATCTAATTTTACAGAATTGATCCACCCCTTAATTGGTAGTTGTAGCTGATCTAAACCATGATAGCTTACACACCAGGTGCATATAGGTAGGGCCTAATGTAAAATCCCAATCATAAGCCCACCTAAAAACCCACATAATTGCATGACACATAGAACCAGAGTGGCACTGACTGGAAGCCAACCAGCCAACAACCTTCGATGTGGGGACCTGCAGCTCCAACGCCTAGTCTTCAACCTTCATCCAAGGGTCGCCTCCTCCACTTCAATCGAGGGATCCCCTCTGCATGCTGATTATAAAAACAATTGTTGCTGATGAAATCACCAACTCTAATCGTTATGGAATTACTGCTGTGGAATTACCGCTGTGGATTATAAGACTTTGTTTTCCAAAGGATTAAAAGCTTACCGCGATGGGATTACCTACGAACACACCATCGTACAGGTCCAACCACTTCATCAAGTTTGCGGACGACACAACAGTGGTAGGTCTCATCAGCAACAACGATGAGACGGACTACAGGAACGAGGTGAGCCGCTTGGCCTTGTGGTGCGGACACAACAATCTCACTCTCAACGTGGAGAAGACAAAGGAGATTGTCGTGGACTTCAGGAAGAGGGATGCACAACATGCCCCTCTGACCATCAACAGCACCGCAGTGGAGAGAGTGGACAGCACCAAGTTCCTGGGAGTGCACGTCTCAAAGGACCTGTCCTGGAGCAGGAACACTGCAGCACTGGCCAAGAAGGCTCACCAGCGCCTCTACTTTCTCCGCAAGCTGAAAAGGGCTGGAGCTTCAACCCCCATCATGTGCACCTTCTACAGGGGTGCCATAGAAAGTGTCCTGACCAGCTGCATCACGGTGTGGTTTGGTGCATGCACTGCATCATGCCGCAAGAGCCTCCAGCGCATCGTGAAAGCAGCTGAGAAGATCGTCGGCACCTCCTTGCCCTCACTGCAGGACTTACACAGCAAACGCCTCACTCGGAAAGCCCACTGCATGGCAGGTGATCCCA
Source organism: Garcialebias charrua (assembly GCA_038048925.1). Lineage (NCBI taxonomy): Eukaryota > Metazoa > Chordata > Actinopteri > Cyprinodontiformes > Rivulidae > Garcialebias > Garcialebias charrua. The sequence goes on from JBBPBX010006272.1 coordinate 4,419, forward strand.
CACACCCACTACACAGCTGCTTCAGACTGCTGCCATCAGGGAGGAGACTGAGGAGTCTCCAGGCTCGAACCAGCAGACTGAGAGACAGCTCTGTTCATCAGGCAGTCAGAATGCTAAACACTCTGCCTGCTCTGCCTCCCCTCCCATTTGAACTGCCTTAACACAAAAAACTTTCTCACACATTACCACTCAACACAAAGTTTTTAACACTGGACCCTGTGTCATCAAACGGGTTATTCACTAAACTCTCGGTCATGTACTCATTCAGTTTGCACTACTTCTCATATTTGCACTAATGTTTGTATTACATTACTGCCTATAGTCATACTACTGTTTACATTCACTGTTTACATTTATTAATACGGTTTACATTTATTACTACTGCTTTACATTTATTACTACTGTTTACATTTACACTACTTTTATCTACACTACTGCAGATACATATACAGCATTCTCTGACTAGCCTTATCTAAGGATGCCAAATGTGCCTTATGTGCCTCACTGCATATGCCACTTTGCCTCTATACCAACATCAACTACCTCATACATATACTGTGTACATTAACTTATATGCTGCTGTGCCACTCTTTGCAAATGTCAATGCTAGAACCTTCAGTTTATTTTATAGATATACTTTTTATACTTTTTATACTACTATGCAAAAACTCAGGACAGTATTACACTTTTATTATTTCATTTTATGCTTATGTTCATTGGGTGTTTGGTGTTTCAGGGGTGTTTGGTGTTTCAGTGTTGGTGTAAATTTTCATACTTTTATACTATTATGAAAAAACTCAGGACAGTGTTACACTTTTACTATTTTATGCTTATGTTTATTAAATGTTTTAGTGTTTAGTGTTTAGATGGTTACTGTTGCACCGAGGGACTGAGAGAAACGCAATTTCGGTCCTGTGTATGTCCTGTACATATTGCAGTTCTGACAATAAAGTTGACTTTGACTTTGACTTTGACTTTGAACAGTATGGAATTTCCAAAAATTTTATGGGATTATAATTTTTGATTTTTCTTCTTCCACTTATTGGATTACTTCAAGATCAGAAACAGTTCAAGGTATCCTTTTGTGTTGGACCTCATCCCCAAGGACTGGCGATGACTTCCAAAAGGGGCGAGATGTAATGGGCATGACCGTGCCCGCTCTGATACCTTTGTATTTTTGAACTGTTCCAGAGATGACCTTTACTGACCTCTCAGTAAAACAAGACATTTACTACAAATTATTCCATTAGTTGTAATCTGAGAACATAGTCACCAAAAGAGACTATTGGCTTCTTTAATTTTATTCTAATGTAATCAAAAGAATAACTTTTGTCATTTTCATGATATATGTTATATGCTGTTATTCTTTAAATGTGAAACATTAATGTGTCACTTGATCAAATGAAATGGTGTCAAAGTTCAGATAAAAGGTCAAACTGACTTACACAGAAGTTGTTTTTGTTGAGTTTCAGCTAAAACTCTAACTAGCATCTGAAAGTCTTCTCCCTCAGATACTTTTCCTAAACAATTTCCCTCTGCTGAATTTCACCTTGAATCGTGATAACAAGCAAACTGCTCGACTGGTTCTTTTGGACCAATGGGAAAGTGACAACTCCTCTCATCTCAGAGCTTCTACTAAGAGTTCTAAGTTTTCTTGAAACAGTAGTTCCTGTGAGGAAAGAGAGATGTGAACTTGCTCTTCAAGCTGTGGACGTTTGGTCAAAAGCTAAGGGCCTTCGTCCTCCAGTAAAGGCTGATAACATGCTTGTTATTGGTCCACTTAGAACCGAGCGTACCAGCTCAGAACTTGAATTAAATTCCTTTCTGGAATAAGTTATCTTGAAGTCAACCAGTAGCTGACATATTTTCTGATGATCGACGCGGATCCCAGGAGACGTTGAAACGTAAACGAGAACCGGCTCGGACGTGCTGGACCTGCAACGATTCTGTACGCCTGAAAGGCTGGTGTCATCTCTTTATCAGACTCGTCGTCAAAGGTAAAGAGCTGTTTACAAACGTACCTGGATTTCAGCAGAAATCTGATGGGAAGTGTCACTTCTGGTAACATGCTCAAGACAATTTCCTTTAAACCATCTCTCCTCCTATTTCCTTATCCCTCTCAATCTATCTGGTAACTATTTTTAAGCTAAGACTGAGCCACAGACTAAGTATAATGACATCCTGTATTTATGTCTGTTGTTACAATTTAAATGTGCTGACGTATTAAATTGAAAGAAAGTGAAATCATGTCAATCAAGTGTAATGGTGTTAATTTAGTTGATTTATTCTAAATAAATGGTAGTGTCTTTGGCACACCAAACTAAGTTAACGTGTCCATTGTCACTCTATGGCTTCTGTTTTACTTATCCATCATAAAGATCACAGAAATATTGGGTAAACGGAAAAAGAAAAGAATCCGTGAAATTACTATTCAATCTGAATAAGTAAATTAATTAAGGTAAAGAGGTCAGTAGTAATTTTGACCTCCCCTAAATCCTTTACATCTGGGTGGCCCCTACGTGTTTAAAGACACAATCTGGTAACACCCTCATGTTTCCTTCATATGCATGCATGCATCATCAATTTAGACACTGAGTGAACTAAGTTATACATATTTACCTTTTTGTTTATCACAGGTGTTTGGGACCATGCCCAGTGAAAAAATGTGACAAAGAAATAGTTGTCCAAGTTCAAGTTCAGTAAAGTTTGTCATGACATGTGCCAGTCTGTAATCATTCACTCATCACCTGTTAAACCCAATCTCCCTCCTTAAATAAATTATTTAAATTTAAATACTGTAACATTTTAAATAAACAATCCATACAGCATGGATTGTTTATTTACATATTACAGTATTTAAATTTAATTTGTAGAGAAGAGAAGTGCAGCAGGACATCAAGATGTCGCAGCTTCAGCTGTGCAGGGGCTTGTAATATTACTCTACATCTGCGGGTAAAGGCCTGAACAATGGACCTCCAATCCCAAACTCACGGAGCACCCCCACAGTGTACCTCGAGGATCACAGCCAAACGCCTTCACCAAGTCCACAAAACACATATAGACTGGATGGGCAAACTCCCACGCCCCCTCAAGGACCATAATGAGGGTAAAGAGCTGGTCCAGTATTCAACAGCTGGAACAGAACACAATGTTCCATTTGAATCTGATGTTCTACCATCGATCAGACTCTTCTCCAGGATGTCTGAAATAGGGCTGTATAATGATATCGATATCGCAATATATATCAATTTTTTTCTTTCCTAGAAAAAAAAACGATATTCATTCGCAAGTATGGTACCTCTGCATCCCTGGCACCAGTGTATCCTGTAGTGATACACCTCGTCTTTGATATTTTAGGGTTCACACCTCTCTGAAACTCTCAGTGTTACACTTGCTTGGAGCTCAAGGAGACAAGTGGACACTATATTTTGTTACAATTATTTTGAATTAATGGACACTAATTAATCAGATTGAACTTTCTCTTTAATGTGTGTTAATTCAGAATTGATCAAACAGTATTTTTGTCATTTAATGATGATTTTACTAAGCTGGTATATTTTAAATATGCCAAAGTTAAGAGAACATCTCAGAATGATCTTGCTTTAAACTGTCTGCTCTCTGCAGAATAAGTGTCTAAAGTTGAATGAACAATCCGTCTATTTGTTTGAACTGTTTTTGGAACGAAAGAGAAGTTCTAGACATAACTTAATCTTCGGTCTCCCGTCCGTTCTAAAAACAATTCATCTGTGCTTAAACAGAGAGTGCTCTGTTTTCACACCTGCAGGTTTTGTTTTGTCTCTGTGCTGGGACTCAGTTCTCAGCACTCACTGGGTTTTTAGAGTTTCGAGGAGAACGAACTGTCAACTTGCTCTCTCCTCTGGAAAAGCTGGAGACGGCCCGGTCATTGTGCCAACTCGACCCACGTCTCAGCTGAGAGTCGCGGCAAAGCCTTGCTGTGCCTCAACACTCATTTCTGAAAGAGTTTGTTTTCTGAAGTTTTATTTTGAAAGTGCAGCCAGTAGCTGGCTCTGTTCCTGCCGGGAGAAGCGGTTCTTCTTACTCGTCTGAATCAGCTCACACGCGCGGAGGTCATCTGGGCGTGAACTGGACAACACAGTCCGTTAGTGTCCACAAACCTCAACTCTTATCTCCAAGACATATCGTCAACAGGTAACGAGGCGTTGATTGTGTCCTGAACGTGTGGGAAGCCCAGCTGAAAACCTGTATGGGAAAGTGCCACTCTGGTTGTTTCAAATAATTAATTTCAGTTAACTTAGCTTTCATCTTCTTCCTCCTATTTCTTATTTTTCATAAGCAATTAATCTGTCAAGTAATGTGCCAACAGTTAAGTTTAAATTGTCTGTTTGTTTTAATTTGAATTCTTGTCAACGTAGTTATTAAATCAGAGCTAATATCGATACAAATGTTTAATGTAATTTTGTGATAGTTTCAATAAAAGGTCTATTTTTCTGGTAGACCAACATAAGTTGAAGCCTCTTGTGAAATTACATTTCTGGCTAATCACATCGTTAGATTGGTTGATTTAATCTGAAAAAGTTGAGACCCCGTGAATTGGTGGCAAGTTTGTGCAGATTAAAGTCTGTTCAGACTTGCGCATCTAAAGATATAGGTAAGTCAGTAAACTGACCAGAAAGTCCTATATCTCTACAATAATGGTGGTCCAGTAAGTGTTTAAATACCTTACCCCACCTTATTCCTTACAATCCTCAGAGAGAGTATTCTCCACCGCTGGAGATATCATCACTGCGCAGAGAAGTGCACTTCTCCCAGAGCACGTCGATCAGATTATATTTCTAAACAAAAATCTGAGGAGAATGTAGCTCACTTGGTCTGCAGAGTAGACTTTCTGTTTAGAGTTCACTTATTAGTCAGGGTCTATCTACAGGCCTTAAGCTGCTCTGCTAAGATGGGTGCATTTGAAGTTAAATGTTCTTCATTACTTGAATTATAGACTGTTTTGGAGAAGTCATATTACTGTTTACTTACCAAGCACTTAGTGATTCCTTCAGATGTTAAGTGTCAAGGTTAAAAAGGTGTCAAACTATTCAGAACAGGGCACTTGGTGCACTTTATTCACTTTACAAATGCATGTAAGCTACAGTTTTCACTGTTTCAATTAAAGGAAACATGTTTTCTCACCACTTCTTTGATTCATTTTGTCCAGCTGTCAACTTTAAGTCTGTGTCCATGTCCAACCAGAGCCAGGTATTGTGTAGTTGGTGCTTTTAATCAGTTTTCAGTTAAATTAATTCAATCCAAGTCTATAACAGTCTCAAAATGTCACCAAAATCACTCTGTCCCTCTAAAATCTTTCAGAAAATCGCAAAAGTTTATTGAATTGTAAGCAATGTAGACCAACGTAGACCAACCAGTAAGCAGAGCTTCTCCCTGCAGCTCAGCTCCTTCACCACAATGGACCAGCACAGCGTCCACAACACTGCTGAAGAGCTTCTTCGATCTCACGCTCCATTCTTCCCTCACTTGTAAAACAAATTCCTGAGATACTTGAACTCTTCCACTTGAGGATGTTCCTCACCCCCAACCCTGAGAGGACAGTCCACCCTGTTCCGACTGAGAACCATGGCCTCAGACTTGGAGGTTCTGATCTTCGTCCCAGCTTCACAATTAGCATTGAAATGCTCCAGTGAGAGCTGAAGATCAAAGTCAAAAGTCAAAGTTTCTTTATTTGTCATACTGACCATACATGTGGTGGAACAAAATTGTGTACACAGTGTTCCAGTTACATCCAACAAAAGTATAACATTTAAAGAAAAACAGTAAAAAGATCTACGACATGAACTAAGAAATACATTAAACTAAAATACACTAAACACTAGTAGTACAAAAACAATACACAGAACAGCAGCACGAACATGAGTCTGTGTGATCAGATGAGTACGAATGAACACACAGCAGCGTGAAATAGATAAGCAGTAGGAGATCAGCAGCACATATCAACACCAGTGATGGGAATAACGGAGTTATAAATAAACGGCGTTACAAACTGAGTTATTTTTTTCATTAACGGGTAATCTAAGTAGTTACTATGTCTATCGTTACAACGCCGTTACCGTTACAAACACTACAATGGGGTACGTTATTTTGTCTTCCGCGCGCTGTCTCTCGCTGTTTGTTTACGTTTTTTCCCCTTGGTGAGGGAGGGTGGAGGGGGAGGGAGCAGAGGGGAGGGAGGGTAGGAGCATAGACGTGGGAGCAGAGGGGAGGGAGGGGCGAAACAATAAGGATGATGCTGATTGGCTAAGGTAGAGTGTCAGGTAGAGGTCAGCCAATCAGAGGTTTTGTTGTTCAGCTCACACACGCTGCTGAAACAGAAGTCTGGCAGCAATGGCGAGTCTGGAGGGAAAGTTGGCGTTTTCAAAGTGGAAATACAGAAATTACTTTACTCTCCTTGAGGTAAAAGGCAAGAACGTGCATGTGAAGTGTACATTATGTCCCGGAGCGAAGTGTACGTCCGTCGTAATCTGATCTGACAAGCATCTCACAACTGCTCAGGTAATTCAGCTTTTCAGTACTGTTTTAAAAGTACTTCATATTGTGAAAATGGTTCTTTTGTTTTTAAGAAAATTCTTGAAGAACCAGTTGTGTGAGAGTTTGATTTTATTTTACACTACAAAGCACTTATTTTAACTGTTTACTTTTATTTCTAAGAAAACACTTGAACAGTACAGGGTGTACATAGAGCTGAAAAACACAATTGTTATATTATTTTGTTAACCTGTATTTTGTAATGAAGAAAAAACTTGAAGTATAGTATGTCAACCAGTCATGTTCTGTTGAGGTGCTGTAAGCATTTCTACTTAAAATTCGTAGATATATCTAAACTTAAACCAACCAAACAAACAATAGTTACTTTCCCTGGTAACTAATTACTTTTATAGGTGAGTAATTCAGTTACTAACTCAGTTACTTTTTGGGCGAAGTAACTAGTAACTGTAATTAATTACTTTTTTGAAGTAACATTCCCAACACATATCAACACTCAAGTGGCATTACAGTGATTTTCCTCACAGTGATTATTCTGGTTAGACATTCATGAGTCTAACAGCCTCAGGGTAGAAGCTGTTCCTCAGTCTAGTGCAGGGGTCTGCAACCTTTATGATCAAAAGAGCCATTTTTGCCCCTTCGTTCACTAAATTAAATGAGCCCAGAGCCGCAAAACGCGATACAATAGTCATCATCAACTGGTGGTCCATGGGCCACTTAAAGTTTGTTAAAGTGGGCTTTTCTGGCCAGTAGGTGTGAAATTATAAAACTAAAATCATCCACTGATTGTCAACATTTTTTGATATTTTTACATTTTGAGACAAAATAATAGACAGGATTCGATCCATTCATCCATCAGTCCGTCCATCCATCCATCCATCCACCATCCATCCACCATCCATCCATCCATCCATCCATCCATCAATCAATCAATCCATTCGTTATGTTTACTCGCTTCTTCCTTTTTGGGTTGCAGGGGGGTCACTGGTGTCCATATCCAGGTCACAAGTACATAAGACTGGATTCTTGTAAATAATATATATTCATATACATCTTTTTTTAACCTATTTTTTAAACTAAAACAATGAACTGTGCCGGCATATGTGATTTTTAAAAAAAAATTATGGAGAAATTGAGTATCCTACTTTGAAGAAATAAAGCAAGTTAAAGAGAGTATAATTTACTCTGTGTATTACACATATTTGCAAAGGAATTGACAGGAAAACTGCTAAAACTAGTCATTTTTTGTTGTGGGTATAGCGTCCTATAAAATTCAATTCATGTCAGCTTTGGTCAAAGCTTGAAAGAGCCGCTGTGGCTCCAGAGGCACAGGTTGCAGACCCCTGGTCTAGTGGTTCTACACTTAATGCTCCTCAACCTCCTGTGTGAGGGGAGAGGGGCAAAAAGTCTGTGTGCTGGGTGAGTGGGGTCCTTCTTGATGCAGGTGAGCCCCTTCCTTCATCTGGAGGTGTAAATGTCTGTGATGGTTGGGAGGCTGACTCCACCAGACTTCTGTGCAGCCTTCATGTGGTGCAAATGACAAAGTAACTAACTGCACCACTTCACGGCACGATGACACCAACAGGACCACATCACCTGCAAACAGCTGAGATGGAATCCTGAGGTCACCAAATCGGACTCCCTCTGCCTCCTGCCTGCACCGAGAAGTTCTATCCATTAAATTATTAACAGAATTGGTGACAACGGGCAGCCATGATGGAGTCCAACTCCCCCCCTGTCATTTAATAGACAGTGTAAAAAGTAAGTAATACTTTGTCTACCTTAATTTTGTAACATTTATTCACTGTCTGTGGTTTAGGTTGAAGTAACGTCACTTATTTGCTCTTAACACATTAGCTAGTCTTACCGTAATTAGCTGTGCTGTTGGGCTTGGCTCAAGTCTCAACCTGTGATCTATTAACAGCAACTTTTTAAAAATAATGCCTTTTTTTCATTCATTCAAGTTTATTTGAACACGGACAGCACAATAAACAATGTTACATGTTAAAAACGAAGCAACCATTGTCTTGTACAAAGGTTTTCTAGCCACAGGCTAATTTGCAAACCCAGTCCTTGGTTGGACTTTTATATAAAAACAGCTAGAATAAAACTAAAATTTAATTAAGATTAAACAGTTCCCTATATAAAAACATCTAAAATAAAATTAAAATTTAATTAAGTTTAAATGGATTAAACAGTTCCCTCACACACACAGCTGCTCCTCTGTCCCCATGGGGTTCAGTAATCCCAGATTTGGTTTTGTTTCAACCATTTTTTCACCTGGGAATTAAAAACTCTAAGATCAGTCAATGTTTTTATTGCTGATGGTAAACTATTCCAGATATGGGGACCTTTAAATGAGAAGGAGCATTGACCAAATGAGGTTTTGTATTTTGCAGGTTTACAGTCTCCATCAACTGCACCTCTTGTTGCAACTCCTGAGCTGCTGACTTTTAAAATCATTCTGCTCACCAGCTCTGGGACAAGACCATTATTACATTTAAAAGTTAATTTTAAACAAGAACATTTTAAGTTTGATTCTATGACAACTTTTTCAATAACTTGTTTGTATGTTGTCTATATATTTCAGTAACAACTGTCAGATAAAGATTGTCCTAATAAATAAAAAACACATTTCAATCTGAACAAAATGAACAAAAATACATTTTGTGTATATTATTTATTATATTAAAATGTAGAATATTTTTCACAGTTATTCAAATATTTGAACATGAACATATTAATGTTTTTAATCTTTAAACCATATACTATTCGTCTGCAACAATAAACTCATTCAGATAAAACCAAAATCATTGGCTGTAAAGCTATAAGTCTGTAGCTAAAAAAGTTTTGACAATTCTTTTGGAAAAAAAAACTTGAACACAATGGAAAACTAATCATAAAAAATAACAAATATATACATTTAAGTAAAAACTATAATTTCTTGACAGCATACCTTTTCATCACTCGTATTGTTATCAACAAACCCTGGAATCTTTCAGTGTTGATTACATGTGAACTCTTACTTATCTTCAGGACTTTTCTTAATATATAACACAGCTGTTGTCCCTCATGTGTGTTGTTTCTTATGTGTGTTTTATGAGTCATTGCAAACCACCACTTTGTGTCCTGTGTGGATTCTCATGTGTATTTTTAAACTGGACTGATGTCTAAAGCTTTGTGCACAAAGTTCACAAGCAAATGGTTTCTGTCCTGTGTGGATTCTCATGTGTGTGGTTAAATGGTTCTATTGGCTAAATCCTTGTGCACAAAGTTCACAAGCAAATGGTTTGTGTCCTGTGTGAATTCTCATGTGTGTATTTAGAGTGGTCTTTTGGCTAAATCGTTGTCCACAAAGTTCACAGGCAAATGGTTTGTATCCTGTGTGGATTCTCATGTGTGTTTTTAGAGTGAACTTTTGGCTAAATCTTTGTTCACAATGTTCACAATTAAATGGTTTCTCTCCAGTGTGGATTCTTGTGTGTGTGTTTAAACTGACCTGTTGGGTAAATCTCTGTCCACAAAGTTCACAGGCAAATGGTTTTTGTCCTGTGTGGATTCTCATGTGTGTGTTTAAATGTGCCTTTCTGGTAAATCTTTTGCCACATTCATCACAACCGAATTGATTCAGTATGGTCTCAGCTTTATTGCACAACTGTCCAATTTTTTCCGCTTCTAGACCTTTCTTATGAACCAAACAACTTGAAGACTTATGTCTTGAATTACTTTCCATGTGTCTAAGAAGAGACAAGTTGTTGTTCTTGGTCATGGTAGTTTCTGTTGCGTTTCCCTCCTCTTCATTGGCTGCTTCTTCTCTCTGGTCAGCTGAGATGCTGATTCGACTACATCCGTCTTCCTCTTGGTGTTGATAAAGATATGACAGTAACAGTTTAGCGTCTTCATCATCACTGACTTCTGTCTTTGAAGAGTTCACATTACCTTCATAGGAATTCAGATCTTGGTTTCTCCTGGTGTCTGCTGCCCCGCAGTCCTCTCTACCTGTGGCTGTTTCCATCTGGACAGCTGCTACTGGTTGGGAGATCTCTGTCCTTCGGTGTTGAAGCTGTGAGGACAGAGGTTTCACTTCTCAGTTGTTTCCTTTAAAAAAAATTAAATCAAACACCTTGAATGTCTAAAGTCACGGACCTCTTCCTTGTTGTTTCATCAGTTAGCAAGGTAAAACTACACATTTTAACATGCTAAACTTTTTGCTAGCAGAAAACTAACTCCAAGAAATAACAACAAACAATAAATTACAAACCTTATATCTGCAGTTGGTAGTTTGAGCTGAAATCAAGTCTGTATGATACAAAGTAGTTTTATGTTGCTCAGTTTCTGTTGACAGTTACAGATAAACTGGAGCAGAGCCTAAAAACTGTTTGACTTCTCTACAGCGCTCTCCAACTGACGCCGTTGCTAGGCAACCACTCTGTGAGTTCAGTTAGCTTGATTGCTAACTGAAAATGCTACCTCAAAGCACACAACTTGTAGCTAACAACAAGTCAATATGTATTTGTTTATGTCATATAATTCATATGAAATTAAGAGTTGTGCTAAAGACATTCACCAATATTTGAACATTTGATTTACTTTTAGACATGTTGTGCATTCTAAACTTGTTCAAGTGTAGCGGCCATTTTGTGTATGCTAATGGCTTTTAGCTGTGGGGGATCATTCTGAATCAGGTTGATCTAATAAGCTGAGCAGTTGTAGATGTACATCCAGTGATTAACCATTAAAAAATATCAATGTAGCTACATCTAAAAGGCAGGTGAATAAAAAGTCAACCCATAATAAAACCATTCTGTCCTGATCCACCACCTCCTGATGAAGAACCTGGCATAGAGGATCTCAAGGACAGATGTCCTGCGCTGTTCCAACAGAAAGATGATGCAGATTTAAGTTAAATGTCATATGTTTTTTTTTTTTTTTTTACTTAGATGTTGGGAACAATTGGTTGCCATTTGCACATACTAAATATGTTGCATTTTTAAACCAGTTTTTCACATTAATGTCATGGTCTGTTGTCTAGTGTTTCTGTGTTCTGTCTGTTTGTTTCTTTTAGTCTTCTCTTGAGTTTAATTTAGTTCTTTGTCTCCTCTCAGTTGTCTAGTGTCTTTGTCTTGCCCTGTTAAGCTTTCTGTTTTTGTTTCTGTGTTGTATTTGTTTAGTCAGCTCTTTGTTCCCACTGTGAGGTTGGCTCCCTCTCCTGGACTTTCCATGTGTTTTCCATTCAACTAACCCTGCTCCATTTTAGTTATTTCAGATTTAGTTTATTTCCCTGTCCTGTCCCAGATTAGTTAAATTCCTGTTTAGTTTACTTCCCTGTTCAGTCCCAGTTTAGTTATTCATGTTACATGTTTTAGTTAGTTCCCTAGCCCTGGTCTGTTATTTATTACTTCCCCAAGTGTTCACTCTGGTCCTTCCTGGTGTTGTGCTGCAATTAGTCTGATTATTTTCACCTTTGTCCCAAGCCCTGCCTGTGTGTATATAAGTTCCTCTGTGAGTTCTGTCTTTGTCGGTTCGTCATCGTTTTGGGTTCATCCTAGTCCTGTTCCCTGAGTTCCCTGAGTTATGTGAGTTTTGCTGCCATTGTCAGCCTTTTTCTGTTTGAACAATTAAAGTATTTATTTTTGTACTTTGCCTCCTGAGTCCTGTCTGCAAATGGGTTCTTTCCACGGTCCCTGAGCCTGGACCCTAACAGTACGAACCGACCAGTTTCTGAGCCCAGCAGACAGGTTCTCCTGAGTTTTTTTTTTTTTGTTTTTTGCTTACCTGTTTTTTGAGTTTTCTTCAAGATGAGGAGAACCACCATCCGATGTGGTACCTATTGGACTAAACCCGTCCTGGACCTGACGGAGTACAGCCAGGCAGTGGAGGTTCTGCCTTCACCTCTCCTGCTGCAGGAGGAGAGAAGAAGGACTAAAGGTAGCCACACAACACCCAGGTCCAGTTTTTCCTCAGCCCCCGTGCCGACTTACTCCGGGTGGACGTCGGGTGAGGACGCAGAGTCAGAGGACGAACTCTGGCTTGCCCCCGTGGTCCACTCACAACGTCGCCGTAAGAGAGGAAAACGGAAGACCCGGAGAGGGTCCACCACACCTTCGGTCCATGCAGTTGGTCCTGCTCAGTCCAGCGAGACTGAGTCCCCTGTGCCCAGCCCCAATGTCGCTGTGGGGGCGGTCCCCGTTGCCTCACCTCCCAGGATTCCGGTGAGGACGGAGCTCGATGCCACACCTCCGGCACGCCCAGCTGTTCATGCTCAGTCCGGCGAGACTGGGTCACACACGCTCCAGCTCCAAACCAATGACTACATATCAATAAATCAAACTTTGCTTAATTTCATCACCTCTGCTCAAAATAATCCAGACTGCTCTAAATTTTTGCTTTCCCTCGCAGAAGAGTTCTTGTTATCTCAACCTGGTCTGACCCAACTCCCTGAGTACCAACAAATTTTGATTTTCATAAGGACTATGAGGACAAGCACCACGGTACAAGTTCCAGACCCAGTCCCTGCAGCAGGAGGTCCAGTCCCTGCAGCAGGAGGTCCAGTCCCTGCAGCAGGAGGTCCAGTCCCTGCAGCAGGAGGTCCAGTCCCTGCAGCAGGAGGTCCAGTCCCTGCAGCAGGAGGTCCAGTCCCTGCAGCAGGAGGTCCAGTCCCTGCAGCAGGAGGTCCAGTCCCTGCAGCAGGAGGTCCAGTCCCTGCAGCAGGAGGTCCAGTCCCTGCAGCAGGAGGTCCAGTCCCTGCAGCAGGAGGTCCAGTCCCTGCAGCAGGAGGTCCAGTCCCTGCAGCAGGAGGTCCAGTCCCTGCAGCAGGAGGTCCAGTCCCTGCAGCAGGAGGTCCAGTCCCTGCAGCAGGAGGTCCAGTCCCTGCAGCAGGAGGTCCAGTCCCTGCAGCAGGAGGTCCAGTCCCTGCAGCAGGAGGTCCAGTCCCTGCAGCAGGAGGTCCAGTCCCTGCAGCAGGAGGTCCAGTCCCTGCAGCAGGAGGTCCAGTCCCTGCAGCAGGAGGTCCAGAACCTGCAGCAGGAGGTCCAGAACCTGCAGCAGGAGGTCCAGAACCTGCAGCAGGAGGTCCAGAACCTGCAGCAGGAGGTCCAGAACCTGCAGCAGGAGGTCCAGAACCTGCAGCAGGAGGTCCAGAACCTGCAGCAGGAGGTCCAGAACCTGCAGCAGGAGGTCCAGAACCTGCAGCAGGAGGTCCAGAACCTGCAGCAGGAGGTCCAGAACCTGCAGCAGGAGGTCCAGAACCTGCAGCAGGAGGTCCAGAACCTGCAGCAGGAGGTCCAGAACCTGCAGTGTCTTTGGAGGGTGCCTCCCAGGAAGGAGCCCCTCCTGTCTCCTGTGCCGAGGGGGTCCCGGAGGACCTTCCTCCTGTCTCCTGTGCCGAGGGGGTCCCGGAGGACCTTCCTCCTGTCTCCTGTGCCGAGGGGGTCCCGGAGGACCTTCCTCCTGTATCCTGTGCCGAGGGGGTCCCGGAGGACCTTCCTCCTGTATCCTGTGCCGAGGGGGTCCCGGAGGACCTTCCTCCTGTATCCTGTGCCGAGGGGGTCCCGGAGGACCTTCCTCCTGTATCCTGTGCCGAGGGGGTCCCGGAGGACCTTCCTCCTGTATCCTGTGCCGAGGGGGTCCCGGAGGACCTTCCTCCTGTATCCTGTGCCGAGGGGGTCCCGGAGGACCTTCCTCCTGTATCCTGTGCCGAGGGGGTCCCGGAGGACCTTCCTCACGTCTTCTCCTGTACCGAGGGGGTCCTGGAGGACCCTCCTCACGTCTTCTACTGTCCTGAGGTCTGGCCTTCGACGTCTGCGGCTCCTGAGGTCTGGCCTTCGTCGTCTGCGGCTCCTGAGGTCTGGCCTTCGTCGTCTGCGGCTCCTGAGGTCTGGCCTTCGTCGTCTGCGGCTCCTGAGGTCTGGCCTTCGTCGTCTGCGGCTCCTGAGGTCTGGCCTTCGTCGTCTGCGGCTCCTGAGGTCTGGCCTTCGTCGTCTGCGGCTCCTGAGGTCTGGCCTTCGTCGTCTGCGGCTCCTGAGGTCTGGCCTTTGTCGTCTGCGGCTCCTATGGCCTCGCCTTCGTTGTCTGCGGCTCCTAGGGTTTCATCTTCGCCGTTTGCAGTTCCTCTGGTCCCCGTGTTGTCTGCTATGATCTCCAAGGCTCCTCGTGTGGGACGGCCTCCCGGACGTCCGCCTGGACTGGCTCCTGGCGATGGACGGACTCCCGGTCGACCGCCTGACCTGGCTCCTGGAGATGGACGGCCTCCCGGTCGACCGCCTGACCTGGCTCCTGGCGATGGACGGCCTCCCGGTCGACCGCCTGACCTGGCTCCTGGCGATGGACGGCCTCCCGGTCGACCGCCTGACCTGGCTCCTGGCAATGGATGGCCTCCCGGTCGGCCGCCCGCCCGGCCACTCTTCTGTTTTTGAACGTTGCCTAGGTTTTGCCCTGTCGGTTTTTGTTTAGGTTGTTCTGGCCCTCCGTCCTTGTGTTTTCCCCCATCCTCCCGCCCATTCTGTGTTTTTTGTGTGTTTGTGCTTTGTGGGACGTCAGGTGACGTCCCTTGAGGGGGAGGTTCTGTCATGGTCTGTTGTCTAGTGTTTCTGTGTTCTGTCTGTTTGTTTCTTTTAGTCTTCTCTTGAGTTTAATTTAGTTCTTTGTCTCCTCTCAGTTGTCTAGTGTCTTTGTCTTGCCCTGTTAAGCTTTCTGTTTTTGTTTCTGTGTTGTATTTGTTTAGTCAGCTCTTTGTTCCCACTGTGAGGTTGGCTCCCTCTCCTGGACTTTCCATGTGTTTTCCATTCAACTAACCCTGCTCCATTTTAGTTATTTCAGATTTAGTTTATTTCCCTGTCCTGTCCCAGATTAGTTAAATTCCTGTTTAGTTTACTTCCCTGTTCAGTCCCAGTTTAGTTATTCATGTTACATGTTTTAGTTAGTTCCCTAGCCCTGGTCTGTTATTTATTACTTCCCCAAGTGTTCACTCTGGTCCTTCCTGGTGTTGTGCTGCAATTAGTCTGATTATTTTCACCTTTGTCCCAAGCCCTGCCTGTGTGTATATAAGTTCCTCTGTGAGTTCTGTCTTTGTCGGTTCGTCATCGTTTTGGGTTCATCCTAGTCCTGTTCCCTGAGTTCCCTGAGTTATGTGAGTTTTGCTGCCATTGTCAGCCTTTTTTCTGTTTGAACAATTAACCCAGCCAGCATGCACAGGTGGGCCCCATATGGTATACATATGTGCAAAAAACATGGGCCCCAAAAGGTTTTGTCCACGGTTTCCATGGTGGCCCCACATGGGTTGGCCCAGATAGATTTTAATGGGCCCTGACTGGGTTTTCAGTGGGACCCATATGTTTAACTTAAATGAGACCCATGTAAAACCCATGTGTGTACCTTGAAGAATATCTACCTGGGACTAAACTGGGTCCCAACTGGGCTAAAAATATGGGTAATAAGTGGGTTTGTCCACAGTTTCCATGGTGGCCCCACATGGGTTGGCCCAGATAGATTTTAATGGGCCCTGACTGGGCTTTCAGTGGGACCCAGATGTTTAACTTAAATGAGACCCATGTAAAACCCATGTGTGTGCCTTGAAGAATATCTACCTGAGACTAAACTGGGTCCCAACTGGGCTAAAAATATGGGTTATAAGTGGGTTTGTCCACAGTTTCCATGGTGGCCCCACGTGGGTTTGCCCGGATAGACTATAATGGGCGCTGTCTGGGCTTTCAGTGGTTCCCAGATGGTTAATTTACATGAGGCTCATTACAGACCCATGTGTGTTCTTACCAGCATAATTTATGTGTCGGATTTTCCGATCCAACCTGCCGAGAGCACGTATATTGCACCATACTCTGTGACTTCTGTCTTAACATTGTGTGAGTTACACTCAAAGAACACTCTGAGCCTCACAACAGATAATACCCAGTCTTTAACAAGAGGCAGTTCTATAACACAGATGTCCTTCTGACTCATGGTGCAGCCCGGAACACTAAAATACTGCTAAACATTATGGGAAATCAACATAGTCCACTCCCCGTTTTTGATTGTGGCACTATGAGTTGTAATTCTTGTTGGCTTTGATCAACGGATACAGATTTAAACTATAATTGAACACTAATATACCGCTAAGCATGATGGGAAATCAACACGGTTCACTTCCTGTTTTTTAGTTTAGTTTTTGATTGTGGCACTATGAGTTGTAATTCTTGTTGGTTTTGATCAACAGATACAGATTTAAAATATACATTGAATTTATAAAAATATACATTGAATTTATAAATGTAAATTCAATGTACAGTTTAAATCTGTATCTGTTGATCCCACATTTATACCACTTGGGATAAATACAGTTAGCCCACATGGGCTTCCCATGCTGGGCACATTATACTAAAATCACATGGGTCCTAGTTAGCCCACATAAAAAAATGAGCTGGGGCCTATATATATATGCCCAGGTTGAAGCCATGTAAGATCATCCCACATTTAGCCCACTTGGGGTAAATACAGTTAGCCCACATGGGCTTCCCATGCCGGGCCCATTATACCAAAACCACATGGGTCCCATATAATGATGTCCATTTCTGTCCCATTCCAAGTTAGCCCACATAAAAATGAACTGGGGCCTGTATATCCATGCCAAGGCTGAACCCATGTAAGGTTATACGACACTTATCCCACTTGGGGTCAATATAGTTAGCACACATGGGCTTCCCATACTGTGACCATTATACTAAAACCACATGGGTCCCATATAATGATGACCATTTCTGTCCCATTCCCAGTTAGCCCACATAAAAATGTACTGGGCCTTATATATCCATGCCCAGGTTGAACCCATGTAAGGTGATCCCACATTTATACCACTTGGGATGAATACAGTTAGCCCACATGGGCTTCCCATGCTGAGCACATTATACTAAAATCACATGGGTCCCATATACTGATGCATATATCTGTCCCATTCCCAGTTAGCCCAAATAAAATTAAACTGGGGCCTATATATCTATGCCCAGGTTCAACCCATGTAAGGTCGGCCCACTCTTATACCACTTGGGGTAAATACAGTTAGCCCACATGGGCTTCCCATGCTGGGCCCATTATACCGAAACCACATGGGTCCCATATAATATTGCCCATTTCTGTCCCATTCCCAGTTAGCCCACATAAAAATGTAGTGGGCCCTATATATCCATGCCCAGGTTGAACCCATGTAAGGTGATCTCACATTTATACCACTTGGGATAAATACAGTTAGCCCACATGGGCTTCCAATGCTGGGCCCATTATACCAAAACCACATGGGTCCCATATAATGATGCCCATTTCTGTCCCATTCCCAGTTAGCCCACATAAAAATGTATTGGGCCCTATATAACCATGCCCAGGTTGAACCCATGTAAGGTGATCCCACATTTATACCACTTGGGATAAATACAGTTAGCCCACATGGGCTTCCCATGCTGGGCCCATTATACCAAAACCACATGGGTCCTTTATAATATTGCCCATTTCTGTCCCAATCCCAGTTAGCCCACATAAAAATGTAGTGGGCCCTATATATCCATGCCCAGGTTGAACCCATGTAAGGTGAGCCCACATTGATACCACTTGGGATAAATACAGTTAGCCCACATGGGCTTCCCATGCTGGGCCCATTATACTAAAACCACATGGGTCCCATATAATAATGCCCATTTATGTCCCATTCCCAGTTAGCCCACATAAAAATGTAATGGGCCCTATATATCCATGCCCAGGTTGAACCCATGTAAGGTGAGCCCACATTGATACCACTTGGGATAAATACAGTCTGCCCACATGGGCTTCCCATGCTGGGCCCATTATACTAAAACCACATGGGTCCCATATAATAATGCCCATTTATGTCCCATTCCCAGTTAGCCCACATAAAAATGTAATGGGCCCTATATATCCATGCCCAGGTTGAACCCATGTAAGGTGAGCCCACATTGATACCACTTGGGATAAATACAGTCTGCCCACATGGGCTTCCCATGCTGGGCCCATTATACTAAAACCACATGGGTCCCATATAAAATTGCCCATTTCTGTCCCATTGCCAGTTAGCCCACATTAATCCTGTATAGGACCCATATATTTAGCCCAACAGGGCTCACAAAATGGGTTCCTTTATGGGATAACCATATGGGTCTCATGCAGTTAGCCTAGATAAATCCCATGCCCACTTATTACCCAACTAGCCCACAATAACCCCATGTGGGGCCCAACTATGCATGTTGGCTGGGAAAGTATTTATTTTTGTACTTTGCCTCCTGAGTCCTGTCTGCAAATGGGTTCTTTCCACGGTCCCTGAGCCTGGACCCTAACAATTAATGCAGAGTTCCAGAGGCTGGTGGCTCTTCTACATGAGCAGACATTCCTGGTCCATCTAGACGAGCAGTCAAGCCAGCTGATTACAGTCATCCAGGCCAGAGGAGTACCAACACATGCAAAAACACCTGGCATCATGAAAACTTATGAAGAGGTATGCATGCATGCATCATCAATTTAGACACTGAGTGAACTAAGTTATAGATATGTACCTTCTTCTTTTTAAAAAATTGATAACTTTCAAACTACCTTGTTTTAATTATCAATACAGTATTCTCTTGTTTATCACGGGTGTTTGGGACTATGTCCAATGAAAAAATGCGACGAAGAAATAGTTGTCCAAGTTCAAGTTCAGTAAAGTTTGTCATGACGTGCCAGGCTGTGATCACATTCACTCATCACCTGTTAAACCCAATCTCCCTCCTTAAATAAACTATTTAAATTTAAATACTGTAACATTTTAAATAAACAATCCATACAGCATGGATTAATTATTTAAAATATTATAGTATTCAAATTTAATTTGTAGAGAAGAGATGTGCAGTAGGACATCAAGATGTCGCAGCTTCAGCTGTGCAGGGGCTTGTAATATTACTCTACATCTGCGGGTAAAGGCCTGAACAATGGACCTCCAATCTCAAACTCACGGAGCACCCCCACAGTGTACCTCGAGGATCACAGCCAAACGCCTTCACCAAGTCCACAAAACACATATAGACTGGATGGGCAAATTCCCACGCCCCCTCAAGGACCATAATGAGGGTAAAGAGCAGGTCTAGTATTCAGCAGCTGGAACAGAACACAATGTTCCGTTTGAATCTGATGTTCTACCATCGATCAGACTCTTCTCCAGGATGTCTGAAATAGGGCTGTATAATAATATCGATAGGTCCTTTACGGCTGGCTCAGGCCGAACACATTTAATGGACACAAGACATAAGAAGGATGAAGTTAAATCAAAAAACGTTATTGATCACTGCACGTCAGGTCGAGATGGATCCCCGCACTCCTCCCTCCAGGTGCGGAGTGCAACGTCTTCTGGTACAGCGTCACAAAACAAACAAAAGTAGCAAACAAATGGAGGACAGGGTGAGTCAGCCAAAAGTAAAATAACGTCACCAGAGCAGGGCCAACCCATAGAACAGGGCCATAGAAGCCTGTCTAGTGACGGACTACCTAACCAAAAGGGACTCTAGGAGTAAAAAGAAAAACGATAAAACTGGACTACCGAACTCACACTGTCATCAGGCAAAATCTACTTAAAAACGGTACCAGTACCAAACAATCAGACAAACAGATAAACAACCAGAGCACATATAAAAACTCTAAGCCCTCCATGGGCAAGCCAAACTCAAGCTCATAGTTTCACTAGAGCCTAAAAGAGCACACTTGCTCACAGCAGCCAACTCCCTCAGGAGTGACACCCAAGTGGCGAGGGGTGGGCAGAGAAGCACAAACCTCCACATCCCTTCAACAGATCATTGCACCCAACCTATTTATAGGCAGGCTCAGAGTGCACTAATCAAGGCTGATCTAAATCAGGCTGTAAAAAGGTGTATTTAGCAGTGCAGCCAGGTTGGCAGCCAACATACACAAAACATATTGGGGCTTAATATAATAATGTGCCCTGGGACATAACACGCGATATATATCGATTTTTTCTTTCCTAGAAAAAAATCGATATTCATCCGCAAGTATCGTACCTCTGCATCCCTGGCACCAGTGTATCCTCAGAGAGAGTCTTCTCCACCGCTGGAGATATCATCACTGCACAGAGACGTGCACTTCTCCCAGAGCACGTCGATCCGATTCTATTTCTAAACAAAAATCTGAGGAGAATGTAGCTCACTTGGTCTGCAGAGTAGACTTTCTGTTTAGAGTTCACTTATTAGTCAGGGTCTATCTACAGGCCTTAAGCTGCTCTGCTAAGATGGGTGCATTTGAAGTTAAATGTTCTTCATTACTTGAATTATAGACTGTTTTGGAGAAGTCATATTACTGTTTACTTACCAAGCACTTAGAGTGATTCCTTCAGATGTTAAGTGTCAAGGTTAAAAATGTTTCAAACTATTCAGAGCAGGGCACTTGGTGCACTTTATTTACTTTACAAATGCATGTAAGCTACAGTTTTTACTGTTTCAATTAAAAGAAACATGTTTTCTCACCACTTCTTTGATTCATTTTGTCCAGCTGTTGACTTTAAGTCTGTGTCCATGTCCAACCAGAGCCAGGTATTGTGTAGTTGGTGCTTTTAATCAGTTTTCAGTTAAATTAATTCAATCCAAGTCTAAAACAGTCTCAAAATGTCACCAATTAGCTCTGTCCCTCTAAAATCTTTCAGAAAATCGCAAAAGTGTATTGAATTGTAAGCAACGTAGACCAACGTAGACCAACCAGTAAGCAGAGCTTCTCCCTGCAGCTCAGCTCCTTCACCACAATGGACCGGCACAGCGTCCACAACACTGCTGAAGAGCTTCTTCGATCTCACGCTCCATTCTTCCCTCACTTGTAAAACAAATTCCTGAGATACTTGAACTCTTCCACTTGAGGACGTTCCTCACCCCCAACCCTGAGAGGACAGTCCACCCTGTTCCTACTGAGGACCATGGCCTCAGACTTGGAGGTTCTGATCTTTGTCCCAGCTTCACAATCAGCATTGAAATGCTCTAGTGAGAGCTGAAGATCAAAGTCAAAAGTCAAAGTTTCTTTCTTTGTCATACTCACCATGTGGTGGAACAAAATTGTGTACACAGTGTTCCAGTTACATCAAACAAAAGTATATCATTTAAAAGAGAGAGAGTCTTTATTGTCATTTGCACCACATGTGGTACATGTGATGAAACGAGATTATGTACACAGGGTCCCAGTTACATCCAACAACAAAATGTAAGAGAAAAACAGTAATAACATCTAGGATATAACTAAGAAAAACATCAACTAGAAATACACTAAGCCCTAATGTAATAGAAAAACATCATTACAAACAGCAGCACGAACATGAGTCTGTATGAGCAGATGGTCACAGATGAACACAGCAACAAGAAAACAGATCAGCATCAGCATGATGTGATATTTCACAGTGATTATTCTTATTATTTATTTATTCATGAGTCTAACAGCCTCAGGGTAGAAGCTGTTCCTCAGTCTAGTGGTTCTACATTTGATGCTCCTCAACCTCCGTCCTGAGGGGAGTGGGGCAAAGAGTGTGTGTGCTGGGTGAGTGGGGTCTTTCATGATGCAGGTGGCTCTTTTCCTGCATCTGGAGGTGTAAATGTCTGTGATGGTGGGGAGACTGACTCCAACAGACTTCTGTGCAGCCTTCACCACTCTCTGTAGAGCTTTTCTCTCTGCAGCTGTGCAGCCTCCATGCCACACGTTGATGCTGGAGCACAGGATGCTCTCCACTGCACACCTGTAGAAGGAGGTGAGGACCGGGCTACTCAGACCAGCTCGTCTCAGCCATCTGAGGAAGTAGAGTCTCTGATGACCTTTTGGATGGATGGATGGATGGATGGATGGATGGATGGATGGATGGATGGATGGATAGATGGAAAGAAAACGGTAAAAAGATCTAAGACATGAACTAAGAAATACATTAACCTAAAATACACTAAACACTAGTAGTACAAAAACAATACACTGAACAGCAGCACAAACATGATTCTGTGTGAGCTGATGAGTACGATTGAACACAGCAGCATGAAATAGATAAGCAGTAGGAGATCAGCAGCACATATCAACACTCAAGTGGCATTACAATGATTTTCCTCACAGTGATTATTCTGGTTAGACATTCATGAGTCTAACAGCCTCAGGGTAGAAGCTGTTCCTCAGTCTAGTGCAGGGGTCTGCAACCTTTATGATCAAAAGAGCCATTTCTGCCCCTTCGTTCACTAAATTAAATGAGCCCAGAGCCGCAAAACGCGATACAATAGTCATCATCAACTGGTGGTCCATGGGCCACTTAAAGTTTGTTAAAGTGGGCTTTTCTGGCCAGTAGGTGTGAAATTATAAAACTAAAATCATCCACTGATTGTCAACATTTTTTGATATTTTTACATTTTGAGACAAAATAATAGACAGGATTCGATCCATTCATCCATCAGTCCGTCCATCCATCCATCCATCCACCATCCATCCACCATCCATCCATCCATCCATCCATCCATCAATCAATCAATCCATTCGTTATGTTTACTCGCTTCTTCCTTTTTGGGTTGCAGGGGGGTCACTGGTGTCCATATCCAGGTCACAAGTACATAAGACTGGATTCTTGTAAACAATATATATTCATATACATCTTGTTTAGCTTTTTTTAAACTAAAACAATGAACTGTACAGGCATATATGATTTTTTTTTAAATGGAGAAATTGAGTATCCTACTTTGAAGAAATAAAGCAAGTTAAAGCTGCAGTCTGCATTTCTGTAGTGCAGTTTTTAAGTTCTCTAAAAATACATTTTTCTTCACATATACACTCGGAATAAAATATGTTAACATATTTCTTCACTCTGTCACTATCTCCTGACAGGCTGATGTTAGACAAAGTAATCTCTGAAAAAAACTATAGTCCCCTTGCTTCTCCAGGTGGTAAATAAGAATTTCAAAAAAGCCACAGTGACCCGCCGTTAACCAGCCAATAAAAACAGAGTTTTTAACCAGCCAATAAAAACAGAGCTTCTCACTTCTCACGCTCCTAACCCACGCCCCCCCCTCCCCAGCCCGCAGCGGCCGCGCAGGTTCTCGTTGAAATAATTGCAAAGCGATGCAAAACTGTTTTGTATGTGACACAAATGTATTAAATTCCCCTTCTTCATCCCTGATCTGGACTTTTCTTTTGTTTTTTTGCCAAAAGTCAGGTGATCGCTTCCTCTTCCACTGAGTCATGACAGAAACATTTAGGAAATAAATGAATTTGTCACGAGCAAATTTAACTCATGTCCAACGTGGCTGCGTGCGGCTCTGCAGATTTGCTGGTGTTCTGGTGTGCTGGACCAGCGCTCCCTGTTTTTAATTTAGAACATGAAAAAGATTTAGTATTCTGTGACTGATTTTATTCTATTTTATTTAACTGGTCCAGGTTTGGAACTGTATCGGATTATTTTATCAGCGAAAGTCAGCGCGTTTTCCTCAAACTCTCACTCAGTTTCACACTTTACTTATTTTATTTGTTTGTGGGTTTGATTTTTCAATACCTTTATTCCTAGTGTATTATAACGTATTTTACGCATGGTAATATACAATACACCACCTCACTAGATTCCGCCTCTACTTATCATGAATCAAATTATAAGTATATTTAATTGACACTGTTTTATAGTTAGCCACAAAACCTAACGAGACGACAGTAAACTCAGTCTAGGGTTACAGGAGTGACGGCGAATATTTATTCTAAAACCCCACTCCCCCTCAACCAGATGGACTCGTCGGACCACTGGGGGCGCGACCACTGCGTGTTTTACTCTGGAATCTGGAGTCTTGGCTGGAAACTTATACTTCTACTTTTAATTTTAACGTTCCTTTTTTCACACATATTAACCCTGGAGTCCAAACACACTGAGTAAAATTTGCCTATAAATGTCCAATCACAGATTTCGTTTGAACAGGAATCTGCTTACATTTTTGTTGAGGTGATCGGTCAGTAGTCAGTCTTCTGGACTCGCTCTTTCCCTTCCTTCCTGTCCGCGTGGAACCATCTCAGTGGGACCTCCAAATTTGTTGGTGTTTCGCCCCAAGCTCGTTGTTTGGTTTCACGTTGGATAAAAGAAGGAAATGCGCTGAAACACGACAGATATGCACTTTAAAGTTCCAAACCAGTTTTACTAATCATAAGTTTTAAAAGTTACAGAATACATTTGTCATATTTTATAAGCTATATATATATGATCTCATATGAGAAGACAGAGAGAGAAAGAGAGAAAGATAGGAGAACAAAGAGAACATGAATGCGCATTCAATGGAGACAGCATACAACCTGATGGGTTGGTCCCTCGTGGTTGGTTCTGCATTGTCTGTCTAGAGGAGGAAGTCTGCTTCTTATATTCTCCTTTGTTGCCTATATCTAAGCTCATGCTACAAGAATGTTTTTCTATCCTCAACTGATACCTAAACTCATGCTACAAGAATGTTTTTCTTACCCCTCAAGGTAAAAGTCCCTGCTATACAAACACTTGCCAAACCAGAAACACAAGAATGTTTTTCTTGCCCCTCAAAGTTGATTAAAAAGTCCCTGTAGTGTTTGCACAAACACTTGCCAAACAAGATACGCTTCTGCTTGCATCAACTTGCAGCAAAAAGTCCCTGTAGTGTTTGCACAAACACTTGCCAAACAAGATACGCTTCTGCTTGCATCAACTTGCAGCAAATTCGGAGCAAATGAAACACGAAGACAAATGTATATTTTATTTCACAACATGCTTCTTGGTTAACCAGCATGTCTTCATTTTGAATCTGTGTTTTTAGCATGCTTCTCACTGCTAGCACAACCGCATCTAGCTTTGTTTCTGCAACTAGGATGCGCTCCTCGGCTTCGTCAATTCTTTGGGTCGCTTTATTCATATCTTCTTTTAAAACGTCCAACTGTTGTTTGTTTTCTTGTCTGAATTCTTGTATTTCTTGAAGAATCATTTCAAGATTAACTTTAGGTTTGTCTTTACCTTTTGTTTTTCCGGGTCCGTCTTTAGCATTAGCATGGCTATCCTTGTGCTACGGTTCGTCGTCGCCGTCAGACATGTTTGGAGCATTTTTCTTACTTCTCTCTCTTGTGTCCATCTCGTCCTGCGTTCGCTATCTTGCAGTTGAGTCTTTCGTGGCTTTGAATTGGTTGCAGGAGTTTTATTGAAATCTTTAAGGAGGAGTACTCTTCTTATGCTGCCATTCGGTAGAAACCCATTTTCCGATAGGCCTGATGCCATCAGCTTGTTCTTTTCTGCCAACAAGCTGAAATTTTTAACAGTTCTCAGCCTAGGCTGCAAGACTGCTCCTTCTGGTGACACAGTTTGACATTGAAGAAGAGCAGTTGGTGTATCCAGTTCCTCTCCATGGGCCCTGGAAGCCGTGACCCCTTGGAGGT
Organism: Garcialebias charrua; assembly: GCA_038048925.1. Classification (NCBI taxonomy): domain Eukaryota; kingdom Metazoa; phylum Chordata; class Actinopteri; order Cyprinodontiformes; family Rivulidae; genus Garcialebias; species Garcialebias charrua. Next base: position 30,348 of record JBBPBX010006272.1, read on the forward strand.
CAACCAATTTTGGGAGAAGGCCTTTTTGTTGATGTGCTACCACCAGGTTGCTCTGATCGAGAGTGATCAAAGGCAGATGCAACCTGTCGTTTCTATTAGACAGAAGTGGAGCAGAATGTCTGTTTTCTCTCTCCTTATTTCTGGTCATGGGACTGAGAAGCTGCGAATTTTGTAAACGAGCAGATCTTCTGACCCCAATGTGTTTCCTGAGTGGGTCCAGTTTACTGGTCCTTGGCCTTGACAGAGCGTTGGAACCAGATAAACCGGCCAGGGTCTGTGTTTCACCCGTTGCGGGGATACTGTTCAAGAGCAGAGCTGAACCAGCACAGTGAGGAAGGTCACGTGCTGCGGGATCACTGCTTGGACATTGCGTGTCACTCATTAATAATAAAGGGACAGCTGCAACGTGAGAACGTGGAGATGATTCTTTGTGTTTGGCAGACTTTAAATTGTTTGGTGATAAGGAGCCCAGTTCCCTTCCAATAACAGGAAGAGGAATCTGATTCAGCTCTGATCTGTTTACACACACAGCAGCCTGAACACAATTGCTTTTGTGAACGTGTGAAGCTAGTGGTTGCCTGTGGGCATCTGACGTGGCCCCCCCGTCGTTAGATTCTGTCGGCGCGTCTCCCTGAGGCGCGGACATGTCACGTGTTTGCTTGTTAGTGTATTGGCCGCCCCGTCGTTCACAATGGAGCGGGAGCTGGAGCACGTGACCCCTTCACCCGTCTCTATGAGGGGTGGGGGGCCTGCTTGCAGACGCCTCTGTGCCTGTCCTCTAGAGACGGAGCAGAGGCACCCTGCCGGGGTTCATTGATTATGCTAACACCCCGTGAGCCATGAGGGAGGGGGGGAAATGGTCCCCTCCCTTTATGATGGCTGGTAGGCCAGAGGGACCTGTTCTGCTGAAGTTACTTATGTTTGTTGCTTCTTTTTTTTTTGAGTCAATAAAACAGAGAGGAGCTGTTTTTTTAGCTTTATTCGTGCTTAAGTGTAACAACATGTTTGATTTTATGTCACTCACAGCAGGAAGAACATGATTTGTACATGCAACAGAGTTACCAGCTATTTGTACTGTGCTACAAATAAAGTCTGGACATGAACGGATCATTCCCCGTACCGCTTGGGCGGGTGACCGTGTAAAGTCAAGACGTGAACCTGGTTCATCAGGCACGCTTTTGTCTGTCATCCCGGTTCACCGAGGAGGCCCTGTGTCTGACCGCCTGGCGGGGGATGAACCTGTTTTTGCTCCATGTGTACTCGGTACGAGGTTGGCCCGGCGGTGGTCTCTGCTGATGCTCATCCTCGTAGGCCGGCCGCTTCTGCGGTGGGGCACGCGTTGGTCTGAATTCGATCCAAAGCTTTTCCAAATAATCCCCTTGGCTCTATCGAGTGGTAGAGAAAAGGCACCTTTTGTCCCTCGGGGAGGTCCGTTAAAGTCATCCACAGATGGGGTATCGCGATGACCACTTCCGCCATGCCTCTGCCCTGAGCAACAGCGGCTGTCCCCATCATGCGAAGCACAAAGTCTGTTACCCTGCGGGCTTCATTCAGCAAGTCAACGGCAGCCTGCTTGTCCGTTGTTACCTGGAGCTGTTGCAGTTTTTCAGCTAGGTAAGCCTGCATCAACGCGGACGCGTTCATGGCACGCGCCGCGAGTCCCTGAGCTCTGTAGCATTTCTCGAGAAGAGAAGCCGAGGCTCGACAAGCTTTGCTGGGAAGAGTTGGTTTTGTCCCGGATGACTTGGGAGCCAGGTGAGACGCCAGCGTGTCCTCAATTTGAGGCACGTTGGCTATTCCCACCTCATCCATCCCGTCCACGTCGAGGAACTGTGAGAGTGGTAAAAGCATGGGAGCTCTTGGCTGAGGCCAGGTGCGAGTTAGTTCTGTGAGGAAGTCCGGGAACATGGGCATCCTTTGCCTCGTGGCGGCCTGCTGCTTTGAGTAAAAATAATTTCCTGCCATCCTCGTGACCTGTTGACAAGGCGGCTCTGGCCATGGGATGTACAACGCATCCGTTGCTCTGTGGCACAGGTCGAAAAGAGCAGGGATGGAAAAGTCAGTTTCTGGGAGCATAGGTACCGGGGTCTGGGAGAGGTCTTCTCCCTGTTCCTCCAGCACGACGTCTGCGTCCTCCGCGGAAAATTCGCCTGAGGCTGAAATCAAGATCTCGTCCTAGTTCATCATGCCTCGAGTGTCAAATTCGACTGTTAAATCCACCATAGGAGCCAGTACATCAGGGTCGTCACCCCATTCGACTCGTGTGCTGTCATGCAGAGCCATGTTCTCGAGCTCCGGCGTGGGAGTGAGTGACTCAGTCGTGTCCGTATCCGCTGGCACTGCTGGGGCGCCCATGGCCCTGGCGATGAGGTCAACCCGGTGCCGTAGCACCGCATCCAGCATCTGGTTGCAGTGTGGGAAAAAGTCGGGCGCATCCAGCACTGTTTTTGCGTGTAGCATTCCCAGGCAGACTGGACAGGCCTCATGAGTGTCCGTCGCCTCGAGGGAGAAACCGCATCCGCTAAGACAGGCGCGCGAAGTTGGGCTCGCCGTCCTGCTGGTTTTCCTTGGAAGTCTTGTCTTTCGCTTTCCTTTCTCCGGAGGCATGTCCGAGATAAGGCGAGCGAGTCCTTCCAGAATCCTTTTTCTTTTAATTTGCTTAGACGTCTCCTACGTCGTGTCGCTTTCGCTGGCTAGCCCGCTACGAATTAGCAGGGGTAGCGGTTGTGACGTAGTTAGCGCCGTCGAGCGAAGCAGTCTGTGGAGGAGAAGAAAATACTTTGGGGTTAGAGAAAATGTGCCGGACTAGCTTTCGCCAGTCCAGCAGTACGCAGGAATAGTTCTCTGTGCGCTCTGTGTAGGGAGCAAGCTCACCTCTTGTTGAGCGATGAAGCAACAGAGAAGTCCCGCGAAGAGAGGTAGTTCAGGTTTAAGCAAGGTGAAGGGCAAAAAAGAGGAAGATGGATGGGCGTCAGTCGCTTAAATACCCAGAGGGCGGGGCCTCTGGCGCGACGTTGACGCCCTAGCCGTAAAGGCGTGATTGTATTCCTTCAGGTAATTGCGCGGGGGCGCAATTCCCATAGCAAGTATGTTGCACCGAGTGACTGACTGATAAGGGAACCACCGCCCCGTCAGGTTGATGTGCAGGTGGGTAATTGAGCTTCAGGATTATTTGCAACTTTCCTGCTACTTCTGTGAACTTAATAGATAATCGTTACTTTGGACTTTGCATTGCAAAACCTTCCCTCCATTTCAGCAGAAAGCAGCGTCCGGAAGCACTGTTGCCTTCTGGGTAGCAATGGCGTAGGCAAGGGGGGTTTGGGGGGTTCGAACGAACCGCCCACTTTTAAACGAGAAGTTGACCACACTAAACTGACATGCCTGGATAGGTCAATGGAAAAAGCGTTTGCCTTCTGTCCCAAATCTATGGGTTCAATTCCCGCATGGTACAACGTTTTTTTTTTTTAATTCCTTCCAGATCAAAAAAACACAAGAAAACTATTTACAAAACAACAAGAAATAAAACAATACATGAAATGAAAGGAAGCAGAAGAAGAAAATAATCTTATCTGCCCCTTCTCAAACTAATTTTCTTTTTTTTCAAACACTCGATTCAAACAACTAATTTTATGTTTGTCTTTTATTGGATTAAAAAAAGGAGTTAATATGCCTGTGGTTAACACATTCTTCTTTTTTTATCCAATAAAAGAGTGTTTGAAAATAAAAATATAATTGAAAAATCATTGAAAAACCGCGAAAGAGCGAGTTTGCGAAAGTCGAACCATGGCTCTGACATCACGTGCGTTGCAGAAACAGGAGCTCCGCTTTGACTCGATCTTTTCATGTTCCTTTTGCTTTAGTTTTAACTTTTTTTGTGCCTACACTGCACGTCCACGCTACAGGTATAACCTCGACACACTTGTGGAGTTTTCTGTGTCACCGCCTTGCCATCCTGCCATCGTAGTTCAGTCCATATCTGTCAAGTCTCCCGTTTTGGCCGGAAAACTACCGGATTTTACCCCTCTTTCCCGTCGTCATCCCGAATTATTATTTTCCCGGAAATTTCCCGTATTATAATATTATTTAAAAAAATAAAATAAATTTCAGTGCCTCTGTCACTAGCCTCGCGAGAACTGCCACCTGCAGTAGCCTCGGTGGCAGTTCTCGCGAGGCTAGTGCTGGCAGCGGCCGGGAACAAACCCGGAAAAACACACCAGAGATAGATGAATGTACTGTAAAGAGAGAGAAGGCGTCCCTGCCAAAAAAGTTAAGACTTCGTGTAAATATCTTGAAAAATGGGACAGCGAATTTAAAGAAGAGTAGGGTGGGGCACAATTACGCGTTTTGTAAGATTTGTAACTGCGACTTTAGTGTCTCTCATGGGGGAAGGAACGATGTCTGTCAGCATGAAAAATCCGTCATGCACAAACGCGGGCTAGAGGCACAAAGGAACTACATATGTAAGAATGTTCACAGCATTTCAATGTCAACAAAGGTAGGCCTATCAGATTGTGATCACATAACTGTGGCTCTTTCAAGCTTTGGCTAAAACTGACATAAAACTGAATTTTTTTGGTGGTACAAACAACAAAAAAGAATGAATTCAAACAGATTTGATGCCATTTCTTTTACAAATATGTGAACACTGGAGCGAGTACAAGTAAAACATACTTTAATTTGATGCTTTATTTCTTTTCATGAAGAACTGTCTGCATAGTTTATATATATATTTTTTAATTTAAAAACAGATAAACACTGAAAACTTCCCCTTTACAAGAATCTGGTCTTTTTCTTTAATAAATGTTAAAAAGCATTAGATATATTTTGCTTTATAGTGTGACCCTTACTAGCCACAAAATCCCCTCCAGCAAACCTAAAGTGGCCCATGGGCCACCAGTTGATAACCACAGTTGTAGCAGGTTGTTGCGGCTCTGGACACGTTTAATGTAGTGAACGACGGTGAAAAACAGCTCTTTTTATCGTAAAGGTTGCAGACCCCTGGGCTAGTGGGATGGCTCGGAGTACCCGGCAGAAAATTTCCCTTATTTTTAAATCCAAAACTTGACAGGTATGGTTCAGTCCATCCAGCTTCGGACTCAGACCTGTCATGGTGGCCGTGTCCATGATCCTCCACCTGCCTGCACGGACTGAACGCCACAGACCTGTTTGTTTCTGCAGGAAAACCTTGGATGTTCTCTGTCTGCTGGACCTGGTTCTGGAGGGCAGTCTGGGAGGCAGCTGGTGTGGTCATTATTACCATCAAGCTGCTAACGGGACCTGCTAACAAGACCTGCTAATGCTGCTAACAAGACCACACTGCTAACTGAACCACACCACTAACAGTACCACGGTGCCAAGTTCTGCCAACTGGACCATGTTGCTAAGAGAAACTTCACTGTTAGAACCACACTGCTAGTAGGAGCATGCTGCTGTAGATTTATTTCTTTTTCACTTTTGGTGACTTGTTTCTGTATTTTTGTTGCATGCTTTGATATTTGCTGTGTTTATTTTTTTATTTTTTTTTTATTTTTTGGTGAGTCTAGACAGTTCTTCTCATCCTGAGCATCTCATTGTATTGTTGACCTTGTGATGATTTTGCACATGACAAATAAACCAAACCTGAACCTGAAGCAGCGAGGGACTACTGTACTTTTATGGATTGTTCACATCATTTTTTTTGTTATTTGTCACCTAAACTGTTGGGTTACAAAAAAAAATTTCTCCCAACTTGTTATACTGTATCTTAACTTTCCTTTCATAGAAATCCCCTTTGTCACATTCACACACACCCAGGAGCAGATCATAATCTTTACTATTACCACTGGTTGGTCTCTGAGCTGCATCAATGGAGCCACTGGGGATTAAGTGATTTGCTCAAGGACGACTGATATGCAAGAATAGACGGGACGCCATCAATTCTTCACTTACATTCATATAATCCTATCAAAACTTTATTTTATTCTACTGCTCTCCATTAATTTCCACTTCAAGAGGATTTTGCTGCCTCTGTCATGAAGATGATGTCATGCATCAGTACCGCAAAGAAAATGTTAAATCTCTGTAATACAGTACAAAGATCTGGCCCCATGCTCCTATACTACCCCATCCTGAGCCTTGACAAAAGTATTTTCACTGAGCCAGCAGGGGGGGCGACGGATCTCCAGTAACCTAGATTCATCAGCGGGTGGGCTGGATGTTCGGGTGCAACCAGCCGTGAGCAGGGTAATGTAAGGAAACCCAGCAGGGAGCAAGACTGCAATACAGAGATTGTTGATTTTATTTGAGTGGGCGTTATGTGGAGGAAGTGGAAAGACTGCCGATAATAGATGAGAGAGAGTTTTTCAGAATACGAGTCTCCCTCTGGGAACCTGCTCCAGGTTCATGGTGCAGTTTTGAAATCATTATGAGTTTTCAGATGTGAAAATGTGCCGGTAATCATCTTGCACAGATAGGATTTAAATAAAGCCCAAAGAGCTTAAAGCTTTGTTCATGTACACAACCAAAAAGGTAAATGACTCATCTGTTGGTGTTGATGTGTGAGTCCTGTCTGCAGCGCTTTGTTCAGTGTTAGTGAGTTTTAAACTCACACATACAGAATATTCACATAAATTGTCCGATCGGACTATTATTTTCAAAAGCAAACAGTAAATGGATGTATGTCTACAACTTTCACCAAGATGCACAGAAAACCCTCTGTCACCAACGTTGTACGATAAATGGGAAGGCGGCCATTTTGGAATGCTGACCAAATTTTAAAACCTTTTTGGCGGTTTACAGCCTCCACATTTGAATGAACTCCTCCTAGGGATTTTGCTCAACCGGGTTCAAACTTGGCCAGTTTCTTCATAAGGCATGGGGGACCAAACGTTATCAAAACGGTTTGTTTTGAAGCATGCTGAAGGGGCTTAAATAATGGCTATATATCAGTCAGTTTGCAGAAATTTAGCTTAAAATTGATGCGGTGGTAACTAAGAATCATTTGCAACACCTACTGTAACTCTGTCATCTTACTATTTTGCATGAGATTGTGCATGACATCATTTTCCACTACAACTCCCAGTCCTCAGCATAAAATAATCTGAGTTTAAAAGGTGGGCGTAAACAACAGCTACCTTTAAACGTATAGACACATGCTAAAAGTGAGTACTTTTCTGATTCTTGGCCTTTTTGGGATGGAGCATTTGAATTTGAAAAGTTTCATGTGGGCTAAAGTGTGCAAAGGTAAAACACTCAGAAAATACAAAGGAAACAATGAGACGCTGGACAATGAGAATTTAAATTTAAATATATAACTTTCGCACAATCTGTAGAAAGTTGTGCATGGTGTTTTCCTTTGTAAAAGATGCCTTCGTGTAGCATCTTCTCTTCTCTTTGCTTGCTTGGATAGTTCTCTTCATTGTTCACTCCAAGGTTTGTACAGATAGGAATTCCTGCATCCTTTCTGTAGCACAAATTAGTTCTGTTCCGGTTCCCCAAAAATGACTTTTGGTAGTGCATCTCTACATTTTATTGACAGAGTTAAGAAAGCACAAACAGAAGCCCCTGCTTGTTTGAACAAAGGAACATTTTGTTCCCCTCTTTTCTCCAGGCTGAGCTCTGGCTCACGTGTACTGCTGCACCATGATACCAAAGCTAAAGTATTTTCCTTCAATCAGGTTTGTTACGTTTGGAAATCTGAGCCTGACAGTTGTAAAATAAAGCACTGTAACTTTTTTTTTTATTAAATTTTTGTGGCTTGTTACATATAAGTGTGAAACCATAGTAACAAGTTATGCTGTTGTTTTTTCTTGGTATTAACAAAAACTTGTGTATCTTATCCAGATTTTACTTGTCAGTACAAATATCAAGGTTTATTTTATGGAAGTGTTGAAAAGGTGCATTTTCATTTTTATAGCTCTAAAACTCACACTTAAAGAAATGTTTTGGCCATTTAAAATTCAAGATATGTTTAAAAGCGATAAATTGTTTATTGTTGTTTCAAATAAACATGTAAAGCAATATTAGCTGTGATGCTAAATTTCAATACGGAAGTGGTTTTAAGGTGAAACACTTGATATTTAGGTGATAGGAGGTGGAACACCTGGAGAGCTGGTGCAAAGAGAATAATCTTCACATGAATGTGAAGAAGACAAAGGAGATGATTGTGGACTTCAGAAGGAACAAACACACCCACACCCCACTGAACATAAGTGGATCTGCAGTGGAAGTGGTCTCCAGCTACAAATACTTGGGTGTACACTTGAATGATAACCTCAGCTGGACCAACAACACCACCAGCCTGATCAAGAAAGGTCATCAGAGACTCTACTTCCTCAGACGGCTGAGACGAGCTGGTCTGAGCAGCCCAGTCCTCACCTCCTTCTACAGGTGTGCAGTGGAGAGCGTCCTGTGCTCCAGCATCAACGTGTGGCATGGAGGCTGCACAGTTGCAGAGAGAAAAGCTCTACAGAGAGTGGTGAAGGCTGCACAGAAGTCTGTTGGAGTCAGTCTCCCCACCATCACAGACATTTACACCTCCAGATGCAGGAAAAGAGCCACCTGCATCATGAAAGACCTCACTCACCCAGCACACTCATAGCTATGTTTACATGGACATAAGTAATCGGATCAAACGGCCGAACGGATCAAAAGTCCGTCATGTAAACACCCCGGTCGGGTTATTTTTTGTGTATTCGGCGTGATCCGACCTAATTTGCGATCCGTTCGAAACGGGTGGTTTACGCCGATCCGTAGCCCGATGTGTGCGCATGTAAACACATGATCTGTTCCTTTTACCGGACTGTGGGAAACTGTCCTGACTGCGCATGTGCGCTGCGCGCACCCTCATCCCTCCCTCCCTCTCCCCCCTCGTGTTTACTTCTCCGCCTGGGCTGGCTAGTGGGTAGATGCTAACGCTAGCATGGTGGGGAAGTAAAACTGGTCGGTGAGCGATGCAACATTTGTAATGGAAACGTTAAAATAGCTCAAAACTATCGAACGCCTTGACCGAACGTGTAGTTATTCAAACAAGTACATGAAAAGCTGGAGATCGCTGGAAGAGCTTAAAGCTAAAGCTAAGTGCTACAAAGCTAAAAACAAAAACGGGACAAGTGGCTACGACCCCACCACTTTTTTATTTTACGTGTTGATGAACTGATGAGAGATCTGCCACTTCCAACACAGCAGGCAGCGGTGTGGATCTTATGAGGAGGAGGAGAGGAATCTGAGGAGAGGAAGCTAACCAGGAGCAAAGCATCCTTTCTGGTAAGTTAGACTCTTCAAAACACATTAACCCTCTGTACTGTATTACCTGGAGTAATTAGAAACAACAAATATGTTAAAAAAATGTAATTATAATAAGAAATAAGAGTAGCTGTAGTGCTAGCATAGAACTACAGTATACTGTATTGTACATTAAAACTCCAACTAACCAGATAATTAACCTAACACATTTCAACATATCAGGGGTCCAGTTAAACTTTATTTTGTTTGTTTTTCAGATGATGAGTCCAGCTTTGAAGAGGCAGCTGGCAGCAGCACACAACAGACAGTGGCAGGTGATGGTGGCAGGTGATGGTGGCAAGGTGATGGTGGCAGAAGATGCAAGAGTCCCACGTCTTAGGAATCCCAAGAAGTTCACACATGTGCTTTAGAACAACTCAAAACTGATTTGAAAATGTTTCAATTCTCCACAACCATTTTTCTTTGTCCCCTGACAGATCTGTAAATGTATTATTAGGATTGATAGTTTATGGTACAATTAAGGTACAATGTCCTAACTTAATACAGTCAGGTGGTTTAATAAGGACTCTTGAGTTTCTGCATGACTCACAGGATAAAAACACATTTGCCGTTCTATCAGGATACAGAAACATACATTTTGGAAGTAAAATCGATTATTTTGTCACCAATTTTGTTGTCCTAAATCACATGCATACATTGAAATTGTGAAAGTATGTGATGAGTTGATAAAGAAGTTACTGAATTACAGGTTACTGTAGTTTTTAAATGACCAAAGAAATTTTTTGTTATCATTACAAGATGTGATCTGTGCACATCGTCTGTTTTGTACAAACGTTTTGGACGTTTAATTTTTATGTTTTTCTGATACACCTCAAATTGCACTAAGAATGAAACATGTTTCAAACAAGCAATTTCAACTGTTTACAAGAATGTGTTAAAATGTTTGGTCCATTAAAGAGCTCAGATGTTCACTAGTATTACTTGCAGTTGTTTATTGTGATAATAATTTTATACAAATGTTAACTGCATGTGAACACAAATACATAAGTACAGTATCTTTTTAGAAGAACTCTCCACTGTGACTTCAGAAACCCGGTCATCTCTACCTCCACCTGACAGCGCCAAGGTAAACATTAAATGACTTGAGGAGTCAGACGAGGACAGTTTGCGTATCCTTTGACGAGCCAGTCCAACAGCGGTATGCAGGATCACCAACAATGAAGAGACGGACGTCCTTTGCTTCAATGTTCCTCACAGACTGCAAAAAAGGACATGCCAATATTTAGTGTTCAACTTTTTATTTGTTTAAAGTTATGGTTCAAACAAATTTTATTTGAAAGAAAACTTTACATCTAAGTATGTCTTCTGATATACTTAGCTGTAATAGTTGTAAAATTAAATACAATATAGTAAATGTTAGCCTTACATTTTGGCAACATTTAACTATTTGTTTAAAGACATGGTTCAAACATTTTATTTTAAATAAAACTTTACAGCTAAGCATCTCTACTTTGAGATACTTCTTAGCTGTAATCGTTGTAGTAATACTAAATACAATATAGTAAATACAGTACTATTAGCCTTACTTTTGTCAACAGATGAGCCCTTTGACAGAGGTCTGAGTGGCGCAGGACATTGGCATCATGGCAGGGCACTGCCTGGCATCGTGACACTGATGCTCCAGAAACAGGAAAACAGAGGAAGAATAGTAATTAATAACAAATACAGACAGTATCACGCAGACAGGTAGAAAAGGAAAGGACAAAAAGTTTATTAGCATACAGCGTTTTTATTATCTTACCAACAATTGTTGTCCACGACAGCTTGGAGGACAGAGGACGTCCAGCGCTCTCATCCTGTGAATAAAAAAACTAAAAGCACGCGCTGCTTCACCTGTAGTTCATTCAGGGAGTGCAGAAAAAACTCAGTCGCCATCATTACAATCTGGTGCGGGTCCATTTTGGACGCGTATGTTTACTTTCGTCCCGGAAGTAACTTCTTCTTCTGTGGTTTTTACGAAAGTAACTTCCTCTTCGTTTTTTTTTTTTTAAGGGGAGTGTACCACTCTGCGCATGTCAGAACTTCTGATCAGAATAAAAGCCCGCTGCATGTAAACACTCGTCATGAACGGATTGGGCGCATGTAAACGGTGCTATCTCATTATGCAATCAGAACACATTTCAATCCGGTCACAGAATTTTGCCCATGTAAACATAGCTACTCTTTGCCCCACTCCCCTCAGGACGGAGGTTGAGGAGCATCAAATGTAGAACCACTAGACTGAGGAACAGCTTCTACCCTGAGGCTGTTAGACTCATGAATAAATAAATAATAAGAATAAACACTGCAAAATATCACATCATGCTGATGCTGATCTGTTTTCTTGTTGCTGTGTTCATCTGTGACCATCTGCTCATACAGACTCATGTTCGTGCTGCTGTTTATAATGATGTTTTTCCACTACATTAGGGCTTAGTGTATTACTAGTTGATGTTTTTCTTAGTTAATTCTAGATGTTATTACTGTTCTTTTTCTTTTTTTTCTCTTGCATTTGTTGTTGGATGTAACTGGGACCCTGTGTACATAATCTCGTTTTCATCACATGTACCACATGCGGTGCAAATGACAATAAAGACTCTCTGACTCTGACTCTGACTCTGATATGCAGATGTCTGCATAAATCTAACAAGGTTGAGTCAGGTCCTCGGGATCAAAGTCAAAGTCAAAGTCAACTTTATTGTCAGAACTGCAATATGTACAGGACATACACAGGATTGAAATTGTGTTTCTCTCAGTCCCTCGGTGCAACAGTAACCATCTAAACACTAAACACTAAAACATTTAATAAACATAAGCATAAAATAGTAAAAGTGTAACACTGTCCTGAGTTTTTTCATAGTAGTATAAAAAGTATAAAAAGTATATCTATAAAATAAACTGAAGGTTCTAGCATTGACATTTGCAAAGAGTGGCACAGCAGCATATGAGTTAATGTACACAGTATATGTATGAGGTAGTTGATGTTGGTATAGAGGCAAAGTGGCATATGCAGTAAGGCACATAAGGCACATTTGGCATCCTTAGATAAGGCTAGTCAGAGAATACTGTATATGTATCAGCAGTAGTGTAGATATAAAAGTAGTGTAAATGTAAACAGTAGTAATAAATGTAAAACAGTAGTAATAAATGTAAACCGTATTAATAAATGTAAACAGTGAATGTAAACAGTAGTATGACTATAGGCAGTAATGTAATACAAACATTAGTGCAAATATGAGAAGTAGTGCAAACTGAATGAGCACATGACCGAGAGTTTAGTGAATAACCCGTTTGATGACACAGGGTCCAGTGTTAAAAACTTTGTGTTGTGTGGTAATGTGTGAGAAAGTTTTTTGTGTTAAGGCAGTTCAAATGGGAGGGGAGGCAGAGCAGGCAGAGTGTTTAGCATTCTGACTGCCTGATGAACAGAGCTGTCTCTCAGTCTGCTGGTTCGAGCCTGGAGACTCCTCAGTCTCCTCCCTGATGGCAGCAGTCTAAAGCGGCTGTGTAGTGGGTGTGTGGGATCACCTGCCATGCAGAGGGCTTTCCGAGTGAGGCGTTTGCTGTGTAAGTCCTGCAGTGAGGGCAAGGAGGTGCCGACGATCTTCTCAGCTGCTCTCACGATGCGCTGGAGGCTCTTGCGGCAGGATGCAGTACATGCACCAAACCACACCGTGATGCAGCTGGTCAGGACACTTTCTATGGCACCCCTGTAGAAGGTGCACATGATGGGGGTTGAAGCTCCAGCCCTTTTCAGCTTGCGGAGAAAGTAGAGACGCTGGTGAGCCTTCTTGGCCAGTGCTGCAGTGTTCCTGCTCCAGGACAGGTCCTTCGAGACGTGCACTCCCAGGAACTTGGTGCTGTCCACTCTCTCCACTGCGGTGCTGTGGGATGGGTTCTTCTTTGGTGAAACTTTTCGTCTTTTATCCAGAAGACTTCTTCAGTCTGAGGAGCTGCAAGCAAACTCAAGGGCCCTGTGTACTTCATCAGTTTCAATTTTTGAAATTGGTTCTCATTGTCATAGTTGCGTGAGGAAAATCATGTCAGTTCTTTCTCAGAGCAGCTTCACCTGCCCCTTCTCGACACCTTTTTCTCACAGGCGTACACACCAAGTTTTGTGTGATTGGTGAGAAGTTTGTGGGCAGGTTCATCAATGTGAACATTCAGCTGTATGACTTCAAATACACTAAATTAGCACTTTGAGATTTTTATTAATGAAAAGTGCATTATAAATTGAATTCATTATCATTAATTAGTCAAATGGCCCAAAACTCCTGGATGGAGATCCTGCAGACATCGTGTATGGAGGAGTCTTGTCTACTGAAAAGTGTGGCTCTTTCTTCATGATAAATATGTGGCCAAATGATGAATGCAAGGATGGAGTGGAGACTCTGGCAGGAAGAAACCCATGATGTGGCGTATACAGCAATGGGAGGGGTTTCCCAAGAACTCTGCGCCTGTGTCTTGTAGGGGTTGAACTAGTACATAATTTGAAAACTCGACATTATCATAAATAAATTTGAGTAGTACTCGAGTAGTCGATGACGTCATATGAACTTAACATGCAAAATAAAAAAATAAATAAAATGCATAAAAACATCATTACCGTATTCGTCGGAGTTTAACACGCTCCTGTGTATAACACGCTTTGTCCAATTATTGTCAGTATATTGGATAAATCCGTAAATAACACGCTTCGTTGTATAACACGCATCTATTATGCGTCACCGCGACGCGTCAGCGCCTCATTTGCCCTGCTTAAAATGGCTGCCACAGAAGAGAGCCGGCACGAAGGAATTTACAACAAAACACGGTAAACTATTATTTCTTTGCTGAGAAAAAATATATTTCTTAGCTGACATTATAGCACAAGGGTTCCTGAGCTTAACGGTTCCTTAATCAATTCACGAAATGGTCTAATCTGCTATACAGTATTTAAATTGTTTCGGTTTGACGTCTTCCAAAACACGTCTCGTGCACTACTAAAATAAATTATAAATAAATCGAATTTTATCTCAAATGTCTTATACAGTCAACAGCTTGTAAATTAAACCCATATAATTACACTCTGTAAGCCTAAAAAATATCCGAGTGGTTTAAGAGTTGTTTATCTAAACAGTAGGTTTCTATTCACGTTAGCTATCTGCTAAAAGCTAAAAGAGCGATTTTTTTTAGCTCCAAACATCTTCTTCAGCTAACATTTGGTAAATGACCACCAAATAATTACGCTCTGTAAGTTTCAAGAAAATCCGCGGTGTGGTTTATGAGTTATCTTGCTAAAAAAACAGCTAATGTACCGGTAGCTACCTCCAGAGCAGGAGGCGGGCAGCGACAGAGTCAGTCCGACCAGAGGAGGCTTTTTCAGACACATGAGCTAGAAACGTCTGGAAGTGGCCCCCCTAGCGGACAAAAGTGGTACTGCGCCATTTTTTGCCCAAAATGAAAAACAGCGATATCAGAGCCAAAAATGGATCTAAAAATATGGGAAAAAATCCATAAATAACACGCTTCGGTGTATAACAAGCAGGACATTCAAATGAGTAAAAAAAACTGCATGTTATAGACCGATTTTTACGGTATTTACCCAAAAAAAGACCAACAAAACATTGGGAGCATTTATTATGCTCCCATCATTTATCATACTGCAGATAAGTCACAGGAAAAACAAAACTATTAGTTATTATTATTAAAATGCCATAGTGAAAGTAACGTCAAAACGAAACTTAAAAACAAGTGGGGCATTGACAACACCGCATCACCGCCTGTAGTGCTGTGCAATTAGGTTTACTTTTAGAGATTATTGTGTTTATAGGTTTTTAATAGGTTTAGGGATGAATATTTGTTGCTTTTTGTTTGTGAAACAAGTTAGAGGAAGCTGGTTCGGTCATTGGACCCCGTGTTATGTGACCTGCAATGCAACACTGCCCCCTCCTGTCACAATCTACGGTGGTCAGAGAAACGAAAATCAACAGAAAGTTGATTCAATGAGTAGAGCATTTTATAAAATTATAAACTGTTTTACCTTTTTGACTAGACTGGGCCTGCTCCATAACATCCGTCCGCACAGAGGAATCCATTTTGTCGCGTCTAACTAGCCCGCGCTCTGTGCGGATCATGTGACGTAATGACGTCAGTGCAACGTGATGACGTCACTACGAGTACTCGAGAGGGACGAAAAGACCTCGATAGAAGTTATGAGATTTGATCTGTCGATTACTCGGGTACTCTGTTAAAGCCCTAGTGTCTTGTGGACTATGAAAGGTGTGTGCAAAAATGAAAGTCCCACAACCACGTGACCATGAGTCGACTGTTCTCAGATGAGCTGGGCCCTTCAGTCTTATTCATTCATTCAACCTTTATTTATACAGGCTAGCCTTATAAGCAGTACCTTTGCATGGTGGATCAACATGTTTGCTGGTGACAGCCAAAACTAGTTGTGCAAAAAGAGGACCATCAGCTTAACAACTGATCAGTAGCACCCTGATGGTTGTTTGCTATTCACAGGGGGAATACACATGAGTGATACTAGCAATAACATCATTGTAAGAGGGGGACAGTTGAACACGGAGGCCTCCACCTCTGTTTAATGATGGACGGTTTCTTTTCAGAAAGATGGTCTCCTTTACTCCTCTCTCAAACCATTGTTCCTCTCTATCAAGGATGTGAACATCTTCATCCCTGAACAAGTGACTGCTGGCCTGGAGAACTAGAGTCCTGGCCTGATACACAATATTACTCTGTTTATGCTGGGGACTGGATCTTTGGGATGAACCAGTCTTTGCCGTAATATCCATCCATCCATCCATTTTCTTCCGCTTATCCGGGGTCGGGTCGCGGGGGTAGCAGCCTAAGTAGGGAGGCCCAGACTTCCCTCTCCCCAGCCACTTGGAGCAGCTCCTCTGGGGGAATCCCAAGGCGTTCCCAGGCCAGCCGAGAAACATAGTCCCTCCAGCGTATCCTGGGTCTTCCTCTGGGTCTCCTCCCGGTGGGACATGCCCGGAACACCTCACCAGGGAGGCGTCCAGGAGGCATCCTAACCAGATGCCCGAGCCACCTCAACTGGCTCCTCTCGATGTGGAGAAGCAGCGGCTCTACTCCGAGTCCCTCCCGGATGACTGAGCTTCTCACCCTATCTCTAAGGGAGAGTCCAGACACCCTGCGGAGAAAACTCATTTCAGCCGCTTGTATCCGAGATCTTGTTCTTTCGGTCATAACCCAAAGCTCATGACCATAGATGAGGGTGGGAACGTAGATCGATCGGTAAATTGAGAGCTTTGCCTTTTGACTCAGCTCTCTCTTCACCACGACAGACCGGTACAGCGCCCGCTTCACTGCGGACGCTGCACCTATCCGCCTATCGATCTCACGCTCCAGTTTTCCCTCATTCGTGAACAAGATCCCGAGATACTTAAACTCCTCCACTTGGGGCAGGACCTCCTCCCCGACCCGGAGAGGGCACGCTACCCTTTTCCGGCTCAAGACCATGGCCTCGGATTTGGAGGAACTGATCCTCATCCCGGCCGCATCACATTCAGCTGCAAACCGCTCCAGCGAAAGCTGTAGATCACGAGCTGATGAAGCCAATAGGACCACATCATCTGCAAAAAACAGAGAAGCGATTCTAAGGCCACCAAAACGGATCCTCTCAACACCTTGGCTGCGCCTAGAAATTCTGTCCATAAAAGTTATAAACAGAATCGGTGACAAAGGGCAACCTTGGCGGAGTCCAACTCTCACCGGAAACGAGCCTGACTTACTGCCGGCAATGCGGACCAAGCTCTGACACCGGTCGTACAGGGACCTAACAGCCCATATCAATGGGCCTGGTACCCCATACTCCCGGAGTACCCGCCACAGAACCCCCCGAGGGACGCGGTCGAATGCCTTTTCCAAGTCTACAAAGCACATGTAAACTGGTTGGGCAAACTCCCACGCACCCTCCAGGACCCTGTTGAGGGTGTAGAGCTGGTCTAGTGTTCCACGACCAGGACGAAAACCACACTGCTCCTCCTGAATCCGAGGTTCGACTATCCGACGGACCCTCCTCTCCAGAACCCCTGAATAGACCTTACCAGGGAGGCTTAAGAGTGTGATCCCTCTATAGTTGGAACACACCCTACGGTCCCCCTTTTTGAATAGGGGAACCACCACCCCAGTCTGCCAATCCAAGGGAACTGCCCCCGATGTCCACGCGATATTGCAGAGTC